>JAOWBL010069471.1:0-19970 GCA_028564865.1 Zenarchopterus dispar
TGTGTGTGTGTGTGTGTGTGTGTGTGTGTGTGTGTGTGTGTGTGTGTGTGTGTGTGTGTGTGTGTGTGTGTTGTGTGCTGTGCTCCACAGGTGCAGACTCCCACAACCCCGGAAGGAAAAGAATCAAGGCATCAAAACAGAGATCCCTCGTAGCATATGAATGAGCAAAGGGCTTGGATGAAGGAAATGGATGGAGCAGGGGATCTGAGTGCAGCAGCAGCAGCAAGAACATAATCCAATGCAAAGGGACGGCAGCCTGCAGCGGAACCACCGGTTTTGCATTCTCCAGAAACACCATCCCACGCAGGCAGCTTTCTCTCGCTGCAGCACACACAGCGAGAGGTGAAGGGTGAGGGGGTGGGAGTGTCAGAGGATGAGCTGCCTGTCTTGGCACATTGTGATAATGGAAGGACAACACATGTAGAGAGAGAAACCAAAATCCAACCCTGGGAGCAAAATAGCAAAATGTGGTAAACAGAAAGAGACCCACAGACATCTCAGCTAAACTGACTGGAAAAAAAAAAAACACTCATGTCCCAGGGCGTAAACACCAACAGCATGTAGTAGACAGAGTCTGCAAGCACGGTTAGAAGTTCGCGATTTTGCTGGAACAAAGTACAGTAAATTCAAGCTGACTGGTGCATCCTTAGGGAATCCATGATGAACCAGCTGATCATGTTGTATCATCCATAGTATTCGCTGAGGTTAAATCAATTTGATCCAAATGTTATGTACTCGTCACACACAGGGGCCGATACAAGCACATCAAAGAGATTCGGCACCATATTCATAATGCTTCCTGGAACAGAGTTACTCTTAGTCATAAAAAGTGAAAATTACAAAAAAATATGATCATTTCTGAAAACCTTCCCTTTAGGTTTAGACCAGATCCTGAAAAAGATTATTTATTCACCAAGCTTCTTAGCCATTAAGAAAGCTCCTAAGGGGAAAAACCATTAAAAGTAGGGTGGAGGACTTTTAAGAGGCTTAAGTGTTTCATACGCAGAAGAAAAAAATGTCTTACAAAGAAAGAGGTGGGTGAAATATCGTCTTAACACAGAGTTAATAAAACAGAACAGATTAGATTGTTCCTATTTCTGGTCAGTCACATCTCTTCCTAGCAAAATTAGGCTACCATGGCTTTTTTTGTCATTTACAAAACAAGTAGATGTGATTTGCTTGAGCCTGAAAATAGTTTTATGCTTGTCAGCTTAGTCAGCTTACTTGTCTGATATTTTATAGTTTTTAATGATTCACATGGCAACCAGCTCCACTGCTTATGTAAAGTGGACTATTAACAGAAACCAGTGAAAACTGAGGTATGAATCCTTTAATTAAACACATAAATGAAGAGGAAAGAACAGAAAATAAGAAATAAATATCACCACGTAAATACAACCATTAACATACAAATGGGAGACTGATGTATTCAAACAATTTGCAGACTATTTTTAAACTGCAGCTTACAACTTATTCAACAGAAATGCCCATTACATAAACTAGTTTTCATAATCACACTATGTCTTAGAGAAAATGCTTTGGGGTTAAGTCTATGAATTCAACTCTCTTTTAAGTACATTTTACGTCAGGAAGCAGCTGGATTCCTAAGACCTGAAGTTCACAATCCCAAGGAGATCCATCTTTTCAAACTCCAAGCTGGCTATATACGAATTTGTAGTAAACTTTGCTTTCTTTGGAATTCACCAAACCCACCTCTTAAAACAAAGTATTATACCCCGTAAAAGCATCCGCTACACCTCTTCACTGAAGTCAAGCTTCTTCCACCTCCATGCTCAGGTTTGTTCCAAGAAACCTCCTAAATCCTCCCTAAGCCATAGCATTCATTTGCTAGAAAAGTTTTGGCTGAGTTACGAGCCCTCTCAGAATACTATCAATTGTTTGCAAATTGACCTCAAATTCCCACACATCACGTACCACTGTATCTGATAAAAATCATATTACAAGCCCCATAATCCTTTCACTGGCTCCAGTCTCTTATTTTTTCCAGCAATTTAGGCAATGCAGTCCAACACTTGTCCGAAGAGTAATTGGGACCTGCAAGATCATTATTGGAGCACATGTCTTTTTCAGACCACTGCACCCATACATAATGCATCAAGCCCCCTTAACGCGGCACGTATCAGTGATTAGATTACCTCCTTTTGCCTCTTTCGCGCATGAGTGCAGTAAACAATACACATACCTTAACAGCAGTAACAGAGTATAAAAAGAGCAAATACGCTTGAAAATAAAAACCACAACGCAATGTGCAATTTTATAAGGTAAGGACTATTTTATTGGCAAGGGGGAAAAAAATCTAACCACTTAACCCAGATGTTTACATGAATGAGGCCTTCATGTAGAAATTGAATGAATGCATCTCGGTCTGATTAAGGAGATAAGATGAATACGTTTGCATCTGTGATGACACCATTTGTATGGACAAAACTCAGGCTAAACCGCAAGTATCAGTGGATGATTCTTTAATGTCCAGCATCAGCACACATTTAGGACACTTGTAGAAAAACGTCAGTCATTCATGCGTCCGTCCTCTATGTGTCTATGTGTGAACATCCTGCACGTGCGTAGGCTGAAAGCAGATTAGTAAAAGCAGGCAATCTCATCAGCACTTCTTCAATGATAAGCAAAAAGGAGAGGCAAATTGAGAGGGGAAGTGTAAGAGATGGCTGGAGCTGTGATACTGCAAATGTTTAAACTTGATAAGAGGCACCACACTTTACTAGAAAATCAGTTTTATCACTTTTGAAGAGTGCCTTCAGTGCTGCTGCGAAGGATGCTTTTTGACATCATTTGTACCCACCACACACTGTCAGCAGTAGTTTTAACAAAGAAAAACAGCAAATAAAGACTTATGTCCATTTGTGACAAACTGCTACAACTATGAAGATTCAGTTGGCAGGCAGTTTGTATAGAAGCCAGCCAATTTGGCACTTGAAGTAGATTCAAATGTGGGCCTTGAATGGACACATACTGTTGTCTCTGTGATTAGGCATGATTCGATCTAAGGAACCACAACGGAGATGTTTTTCCAAAAAAGCAACAGTGGAGACCTGCTCCTGCAAATGCAGCTGTGGAAATGGCTTTTTTCAAAACAAGAGTGACAGCTAATGTGGAACGCTGCAGTTCACAGTGTGGTCGAGGGGAGACCAATGAGTTAGTCACACTTTGTGTCCTACTGCACGAGATGCAGAGATATAATAGCAGAACACACACAAAAAAAAAGACACCCTTAAAGACTGCAGATAATATCATCATGGGTGGTTTATGAAAGTGCTTCACATTTGTTGACCTATTTAAAAAGGACATGATTAAGTTTCACCCACGGTAAACAGACATGGCACATCAAAACAAAATAAAAGACCTCACATGGTCTCACATGATGGCCAGCTAACAAGGTACGGCTGACAGAGACCCCTAATGACCCACAGGAGGGATGGGTGGGTCAGTGATTTTCATGTGACTTAATGACCCATAAAACCGAATGGCTTACTTAAATCCAGTAACAAATATTTCTGCTAACTTTATATCCTTTTGTTTAACCAAAAACATACATGTGTTTTCACCTTAAAGAAATTAAATTCTGATTTTAAGATCATGTTCTGTAATGACATGATAACAAGAGTGTCCTGCCATCTGTCCCAAGTTTTGTGATTTAAGTACTTCATTATGTTTTGTGGAACAACAAATGATTTTGTGTAATCTTTTGTTATTCTATATAATGTGCTTTTAATGTGTGCAATGAACCAGTTTTACTATGTTGCCTTTACTGTCCTTTCATTGTACACACCGTGCATCTGGTGCTTGTTTTTTTACGTTTTTTTTTTTTTTTTTATACTGTTGGATGAGACGAGAGTTCAGGATCTAGCCTTGTGTTTTACAGAGCCGACTGCATAATTTTTTCAAACACAATGAGATAAAACCTGATCTCCGGGTCAATATGAGCGGCGTAGCACTCATCCGACAAACACATGCAGTCTGGTTTAAATTAGGAAACCATCAATCTCATTTTACCTTTTCTGTGTATGCATCCCAGTATGTTGTATTTATAAAGAGATTTATTTCATAAGCCCTGTGCAGGGCTTGAAAAGTCCTTGTTTAGTAATCAAGCCAATTTACACATGGCCATGGCTGCTTTTTTTCTGTCCTCTTTGCTCCACAACATCATCATGGGGAACATGTTAGACCAACAGCATACAGCCTTCAGCTCACAGTCAATCCAATCCTCCCAGAGTAAGTAAACGCTTATATCCATGAGTGGGACAGGTAGGGTAGTGGGAGAATTGACTATTTGACAGAGATAATGGAGTTGAATCACTTTGAGGAAGATGAAAAGCTTGCATTTGTCCGACATCTTAATTCTAGATGTGAAGACTGATAGAAAATGAGACAGTTGGGCAGATGTCCAATTTAATTTAGGAAAGAATAGGCTGAGAAGCAGAAAGAAAGAGAGAAAGAAACAGAAGGTACATGTGAGATAAATTGACAGAAGAGTGGATGGAGGAAGGCATACTGATGTTAGATGTGTAAAATACTGTATGGCAATGCTTTTTAAAAAATGTCCTCTATGTACTATCGTGTAAATGAGGCCACTGAGCAGCCAACAAATTTGCATCTGCGATGCTGAGGACACCTCAAGAGTACAGCAAGTACTTCCAAGGTTCATGAGATTGATAAACTCAGTTCAAAATATTAACTTCTGATGTAGGATTTAGAGTAGTGCATTTTGTTTGTGAGCTTTTCCTTGCTTCAATTCATGTTAGTATTTTAAAACTGCTTTATGCCATTTTTGGCACAATCCTCTTGGAGAATTTAGAGGAAGGGGGAAACATGGACCTCAAAATACAATATTTGGCCAAAAAAGAAAAAGCCACCACCTGGACTGAAACAAATGTGCAAGAGCCTCCTGTTTGAAAAAGTACACCAGTGATTCAAATGTTCCAGCTGCATCAGTTTGCACCAAATAACTAACTAATGCAGGCTCTCATTCCCAAAACAACAATGTTGAAGACGCATCATGGAAAACTGTTGTTTAGTCTTGTCAGGATACACAAACATTTTGAGACGGAGCGTATTTGCTGTCACCCAAATAAGCATCTGGTGAGAGGGTACTTACCGCTCTCTTAACTGTGCATCCAAAAACCAATTCTGACAAAGCCCCCACAAGCCTAACTTAGCATAGATCTTGAAAGAAAACCCCTTATCTTTAATTGACAAAAAGGGCTTCACTTTCTTGAGGAACTTGAAGTACTGGAGCAGCAGAAAAAGGTAATATAGTCTGATGAGTCCAGTTTTCAGAGATGGATATGGGGTAAACGCTGTAAGGGAGCTGGAGGGATATAATACAGGCATATGTCAATAATCAGACTATCCAATGTAGCATGGAAAAGGTAATAGACTATCACAAATTAAAGTCATGTAAACACTAAAATCTTTAATTATCTTATTTAGAAAAAGGTCAGTATTTGGAATATTCTTGTGAATGTAAAAAAAATAAAATAATGTGATTGTTTGCGTATAACCTACTTTTTGCTTGCAACCACTCTCAACAGCTATCCCAACAGATGAAAACTAATATCTTACAAATTAAAAGATGCCAATAGAAAATTAGTTTTGGAAAGTATTCACTTGTTTCATACCAATAACTGATTATCTCCCCAGTTAGCTGAATCAAAGTAAAAAAAAACAACAAAAAACTAAACAGAAAGTGTGTATGGTACAGTAAATACTATAAAATTAAATCAGTGACAAGCTGTTTAAAATTCATTTCATTTGGCCAAGACTTCACTCAAAGCCTGTATGCTCAGTTACGTAAACACAAACAGAGCTCCAGAGCAAACTGGAAACTTTCCTTCTTCTCTTGAATACCTTTCCTCATGACCGTCCACAACAGAAAAAAGGGAGCAGTGTCTGACGGGCCTCAGAGAACGATGCCGCGCTCCCTCACAAAGGCGCTCACATGGTAATCAAGTCAGCGAGTGGGCCTATGAGACGTAAAACAAAAGAATGACAAAGTGCAGCCTCTGTCCTCTCTCTCTCTCGCTTGCTTTCGTCTCCTGCGATACCCCAACGCTTCATGCAGGGGGCAAAAAATATGCAGAAATACAGAGTGTCAGGTGTAAAGGGAAAAAGGAATGGAAAACTGGCTAAAAACTGCTGCAAGATGAAAAGAAGTCAAAAGGGAAAGTATACATTCAGCTCAAATCTGGATGCTGCCAGCGGGGATAACTACCGGACCAGTGTAGCAGCAGGAAACACATTCAGCCCTAATATTATACTTTTCAGTTTTTATCATTTTAGATACAAAAAGTACTATATTTGATCTAAAAGGAAGCTAGACAAGTTTGAAAAGCCCTTAAGTGCAAAATAACAACGAAACTTTAAACTCTGCTTTTCAGTATACTCAGTGAGCTTTCATAAATGAGGTGAATTCTTTTTCCTCCTACACTTTCATAATTGTATAAATATTCATTAGTATGTGAGGACTGGTGAGAACGGGCAAAACAGTAGTTTTTAAAAGAAAACAGGGTTGCAAGGCAAAAAGCGTGAAACGAGAGAAACAGGCAGGTTTCTGTCAGTCTTAATATCAAGACTCTCCTCTTTCACAACTGTTCAGCAGGACAGTTAAAGAACAAAAAAGAAAAAAAAAACAGGTCATTACAATGCAACCAGCCTCCTCTGTCTCTGAGGTTCATCTGTCCCTCTCCCCTGATCCTTTCTCTGTCTTTGTGGCAAGCCTTGGAAAGAGGTGACCTTTTCCTTTAACAACAGAAAACTCTTTCTATGCAGCAGGGAGCAAGCAGACACACATTCTTTGATGATTGATTGAAATCCCGCAAGGTCTGGATCGCTTACTGTAAGGCAAAACCAGAGCTGATACAGCCCAGCGCTGCATAGAAACCCTATGAAAGAAAATCCCACTGCAGGAGGAGGGGAGTAAAAGGGGGAAACTGAGCCCGGGTGCAAGGAAACTGACAAATCCGATCATGAAAGGGATCACGAACGTCTAGAGTCGATATTCCCACCTGACTTCTGTCTCTCTGGCTTTTGTTCTTCTCTCTGTTTTTTGGATCATAAAACCAACAACTCATTCTCTCTGCTTTCTAACTCGCTCTCCCCGCGTCTGTGTCTCACAGCAGTGTCCTGGTAAATTGTCCAAACTCTGAGGGTTTTTATGAGTCTCTGCTGAGGAAATTGGCCTTAATTAAATCTCAATGGCATTGTTTAACAATCTGATTGCCGCATTATTAGAGATCTTGCAGTAGCTGCACCCAGATGGCTTTCCACAGTTAACTTCATCTGATGCGTGCCCGGCTTTTTGTACAATGCGAACAGATTGAGCCGTCTGTGTGTTTTACTTATTGAAGAGCAGGGGTAATCACGAGTCACAGCCACATCCCCTCCTGATGCATCCTGCTGTACGTCCCACCTGTTGCATTAGAAGGGTGTCCTTCTTCTGCCCCCCTCGCTCCTCCCCAAATGTTCATAGCGAGCGTGCCAGCGGGCAGACAGTGCCATCATTCAGCTGCTTCCTCTTCTGCTCAGCTGAACACTGGGCCCAAAGTGCAGACGGCAGCGAGACCAAGAAGGTGTGCACTTCCAGACACATGCAAAAGCGTATTGGGGATTTCACATACACATGTACTTCTTTTGCACAAAATTATCTCCATTTTGCCCCGTTTATACTCTCGCACACAAACAGACAAATCTCCAACGGCAAAGCTGTGGCACTGGGCCAGGGCTCTCATCTGCACTGGGCAGAGTTGGTGCGTTGATGGTGGCTCCTTAGGCATGCCAACATAAATTTCATTAACCCTGAGGTTAACACACTCTGGACTTGTGATTTTTTCAGTGCTTTTTCACCGACCCTCCAACCCGGCCTCTCCTTCATATGAGTCACGAAATGCACAGCAGGCATGTGAATGTAACACATGCTGAGTGTGAAATGTTTTAGAGCTGTTTTAAATTATGACCAGTAGCACAAAGCAGGGGCTGTCTCATGAGGAAGGAAACATAAAACACTACGTCACCAAAGGAGCAAGTTTACTCATGTATACTGCATGAGAAAGAGTCAGTGCACAAAGCTGACAACAAAGCACAGCGTAACATAAGCCCATGCGCACTAGTTGAACGGGAAGTATCGTTTCCCCTTCTTAATCCATCTGTTGTCTCCACCTCCACCGGCAGGTTGCTTCAGCAGTCTGAAAACACTCAGGATGCTGTGTGACTTGTTGTGGGGGACATTGTTCATCCTCGCTGTGGAATTAAAAGGGAGATTTACTGTGCTGGTCAGATAAGCTGTCGGGCAGATTCATGGCTGAGCCCGTGATGCCGTGATGGTTTCCACAGCAGCTCCAAAGACACAAGCTGCTACAAGTGTACACTTTCATGGGGAAAGAAAGACAAACTTTTAAATTAATGTTTTTGGGCTTCAAATAAAAATACTTTTATTTAGAAAATAGGTATTGGTATATTTAATTATTTTTCCATGACGGCAAAGACAGATGCACAGATTATAAAATCCAATTTCATGATAGTAAACATCCAGGTCTCCGGAGTAATACCTCGGAAATGGAAATGGTTTCTTTTAAGGCACCTGAAATATTTTTCAAGCCAGTCAAACAGTATGGCTCTAAAGAATATAAATGACAACATTAGTTCAGCTACAACCCTCATTTCTGAATTTATTCTGATGAAAAGCTCCATTTCTTTCATTTTTAATCTGATTACCAGCACTCTTCTACAAAGACATAAAGACCTAGAGTATCGAAAAAGAAGTAAAATCTAAAAGCTACGCTAACCTAGTTGAGCTCTCACAACACCCCCACCCAAATGCTCCAACCACGCTGTTGACGCAGACTTGCAGATTGCATCCTCATTAGACACCACTAAATCTAACTTTGACAGCAAAACACCTACAATATTATACATGACTCCCTGAGAAACTGTGTTTTAGAGAACATAAAAGGTGTTAATTGTTCACCAATTCCCTCTTCAATGAGCACGTATCAAAAGTAAAAGTAGGAAATAGGAAGGTGCATTGGTCACAAATCTGAGAAGTTAGTTGACCATATTCGCTGCTGCACGAATAAATTATAACATAAGTTGCTGTGCATATTTTTAAGCTCCTACACACCGAGGTGGTGCTTTTTACAATTTTGCTGGAAGACTGATTCTGCCTGAGGTAAAGCCGATCAAACGTGAGAACCACAACAGCTAAAATTAAGAAGAGTGATATTGCAGGGCATTGGTTACTATGACAGCACGCCAGCCTCAGGGCTTGGCTGCTGAGAAACAACAACAGGCCAAATCCAACTTGATACCAAACAAACTACATCCAGGTGTTAAATGTGGGTGTGCAGTGATGCCTTTTAATCACAAAATATTAATCCTAAACAACCATTCTTCATCCTCAAGTTGGTTTTCTTTATATTCTGGGTTTAAATTTAACACGTTTGTGCTCTAACAAAACATATGAACGCATTGGTGTTGATTAAATAAGCTCCAACCAATACATGCTCCTCTCCCATATGTTGTCTCCATGGGCAACCGAGCAACCAATCTGTCGAGGCCCCTGAGACTTCCTCTCTCCGACTTCCTCCTTATCCCTTCAAAGTGGCGATGATAGGAAGCTATCATGCACTATGTTCCATATACAGGCATTTGTTTGTTAGTGTGGGGGTGGTTAGGTGCATGCACATGTGTGTGCCTACACGTGTGTAATCACAGTTAATCAATAGAGGCTTGTATGAACCGGCCAGCCTCGTCCTCCTCCTCCGCGGACCTGTTGATGCTGGGAAACAGGGGTTCTGCTGTACAACTGGGTGGCCACATAAATGTAGCTCTCATCTAATATGCACCGGGGCACTGCCTGCCAAAACACTTCTTCATTGAAATTCTGATTAAATAAGGCCAGTCTGGCCAGTGTGTAAGTTAAAAACTGTTTAATTACATCTTTTTGGCTCTCTGCATCATCATAGGTGCAACAGCCACCTTGGCATTTAGGAAAATGTAAATCAATGGCCTAAATAACACCCCCTTAGTGTTGCCTATGGCCCCATAATTAATTAAACTATTCACAAGGACGCTCTAAGAGACATCCATGACAAATAAAATTGTCATGTTTGCACCTTTTCCTGAGTGATTTGAGGAAAAATACTTATCATCTTAAAGTAAAGATGCTACACAACATGGGAAATGACTAAAGCTTCAAAAGATTACACAGAAAAATACATTTTAAAAATATGACTCTCTGTGACCCAGTAGTCAAGTTTTAAATTTCTCACTTCACAAGCTACTCTTCACACATGTCATCGGCCTGAGATTAGACGCTTTTCTCCCAGCATCTACCGTACCTGCTACAAAATCATAAAAAGGTGAGTGTACTGCCCATCACTATTCCATCACCGGTTTATCACGCCGCTCCATCCTATACTGAATAATTTAGCGTCAGAAAATGATGGCCCTTTACAGCACAGCTGTGGCGGGCTTGGTGCTCTGAACATTGACGAAACCAAAATGGTTTGATGGTACTTGTGTGTGACTGATTTCTTTGCCTACCAATCACAGCGTGAGAAATGAGTAAGGAAAACATCTGTCAGCCTCTTTCCACAACTATTTGAACTAACATGTATCAAACAGTTTCTTAGTCTATTCACAATAAGCAATATGTCACTTAACAGGAAAAATTTTAAAAAATGCACTTACGTTCCAGGTCAGTCTGAGACTTTCACTTTCTCATGCCACTTCAACACTGGATCCCCATATTTTCTCATTTTCTGTATTTATCTGGATGCACTCTGCCTACATGATTGCAATTATCAAACACACATAGTTTTAAAAAACTAGTTGGGCAGCAGCAGCATATGCCAAAAGGTTCATATTTCTCATAGATCTGCAGGTCATAAGCTACTGAGAGCTTATCTAGGGTGATGAGGAGCTAACAGCTTGATATGTGTGCATGCTCGATGAGAATTTTGAACTGGAATAATTTCTTCTAAAATTGGGGCAAACGTCAAGGACATTTGACAAACTCTCACTTCAGAAATAAGAAAGGGAATATTCAGACAAAAAATAATAATTTATGTGATTTCTACCCTCACCACATCAATGCTCAGAACCAACAAAGATTCCTGTTGCTGAAATAACTTGGAGCCTGATGAGAATATTTTACACACTTCACGCAGGCCCATCTTCAGTAATAGTTACATCTCACTTAGAAGTCCTTTTTCCAAGCGGCGACATGTTATTCATAAAAGGTTAAGTGAGTTGACCTGCTCAGATGGCTGCTAAATGGAAAATAGTCAATTAGAAACACAGGCCAACACGGTGCAGCGTAACGGATTTCATCCTCAGCAGACGAGTCACAAAAACAGGCTATTAGAGGAAACCTTAAAATACAGGGAAGTTGAAAAACAGCGTGCAGCTGTGTTTGTGCCTTCAGAGAATGGGACTATCACACTCCCAAAATCAGCAACAGCACTGCAGCAACAGCAAAGTCAAAACAGTTAAAGGATGCACAATGCAATTAAAGGAGGACTGAGTGGCCGAGCAACATGTGTGAGCACATGATAGTGGATGAATTAGCACCTCTGCCACATAGAGATTCAACATGGCAAAGCTGCGATAAATTCTGTCTAGAAGATGCTCACACTTAAACATGGGCCAATTATCAATAATATTGTATATCAAGGTGGAGCAAACTTCAGTCCCCGAATCTCTGTTCAGCATTATTGTCTGTTAATAAATAACACATTATTGAACTGTGACTGCAATAACATGAAAACCATGATGCTGTGACATTTTTGCTTTAACCAGCCCATTCCTAACACAACGCACATTCTTACTTTTCTTGCCGTAACCAACCACGAGTTGGCAGAATCATTGCTGAACATAACGTTCCCCCTCATGTTCAGGTTCCAGCGCACGTGTTGCCGACCCAGTGCCTGATTAGCACCTGACTGGTAGCAACTGGGGGTACCAGAAGCTCAAAACAAAAATCAATAGCAACAGAAAACCCAGCTTTTTGGTATAGGCAGAGAAGATTTGGTCAATTTCTCATGGCCGCAACCCACCTACTCAGCTCTGCTGCTCATCTCACAAATGCATGTTCCTAACAAATGTGTTCGCATTTAAAAAGGAAAATATGCTTTCCAACGGTATAAGGTTTATTGCCAAGAAGGATTGTTGCAACAAAGAAGTAATACCAAACACAAATGTCCTTACTTTTTGTGCTAAGTTTACTTGCTAATGCTGCTGAAGACAAAGGTATCTATGAGTATGTATTTCCACGTACCGTCCGACACTATGTAATTTTTATAAACAGAATCCCATTTTTCCTGGTGCTCTTAAAGCCTGCACAAGAAGTGACACAATGGTGCCTTGAAAATTCTTGTTTTGAGTCTCTGGGTGGAGAAGCAGCGGGGCATGAGTTGTTGGATCGAACTAGCTATCTAACATTATCATTTTGTCTGCAAGATGGCATTGTTTTAAGCAGGAAAATCCCACTAGGAAAACTGTGACACGTCCATTACGCAAGGCTGTGGTTTGCAGAGGTGGCATGAACATTGCTAAACATAACACAATATTATTAAGCATTTAAGAAGCCATCAGGTGAAAAGGCACAAGTTTATCATGTCAAAAAGAAAAAAAAAACACGTACCACAGCAGCAAACTCTGGAGTTTCAAATATGTGAAAAAACTGGAGAAAAAGGAGAAAACTGTAGAACTTGTTATTGTAGATCACCGACCCCAGTAAAACGTTGAAAATGTGTTCAAATGTCATGATAGTTCTTTCATTCTTTAACTGATATTTTATGTGTTTCAGAAATAATAGCTGTTTAACTTGTTACCTAAAAAAAAAACAAAAAAAACAATGGTATAGGATCAGTGATCAGCCTATATCAAAGCCCAGGTATCAGAATCAGTGCTGGAAAGAAACAAAACAGTCTAAAAACATCCTTTGTATGTTTTTGTTACTATTTATAAAAACAATGTCTTCTGTGGCTGAGTGTGTTTTTGTGTTTACTATTGTTGTGAACCAAACAGTCCCTAGGGAATATTAAAGACTATCCAATCCAGTCTCAAAACTATATCAAGTCTGTTGCTAGGAAAACCCCATAGCTGACATTAGAGACAATGAAGTGATCCCTGTGTATCAGTCAAACCTGTGTGTGTGTGTTTGTGCATGTGTGGTGTAAGCTCTTCAAGGACAGCGTAATCACTGGGTATCACCTTACACCGACAGCTGCTGGAGATACAAGAACACCATCAGCCAGAGTTAAATCTGTGGTGAGTGGTGCTCTGTTAGATGCAGCACTTTGAGTCAATCTTTCTTCTGTTTTTCTGCATTTTCCACCTTCAAAACCAGCAAGAAGAAAATGGAGGACTTCTGTTGAGACGCGGTAATCACAAGTGAAAAATACCCAGCAGGTGGAAATGTACTTCCCGTGGGCTGCTCAACCCCAAATATTTACCTAAAGCTGACCTGCATGCCAGAGACGTCTGAGGCTACTTTTAAGAAGAGTCCTTTGATTATTAATGTTGAAGGCGACAGCCTGGCTTTCGACCCAACCATGGACCACGGTGCTCTTTATTTAGCCTACGGGAGGAAACTTGTTAATTCATGAGACAAGCACCTTGTCCTTGTTACCCCTTCTGGGGGTAATATCCTCTTCAACTCATCACATATGCGAGAATAACAAGTGAACGTCTGTGGGGCAGTTGTTTCATGGAAGGATTTGCAATGGATCCATGCAACAAACAATTACACACAGACTTGTGTGCATGCAGTGTCAACACTGACCTCATCACAACCTATGATGTCTGACAAATGTTTTTTTCTTTGTACGTTTTATATCTGCTTTTTTGCAGGAGGTATAAACTTTGCTGTTTCTTTTGCAACACTCATATGATATCTCAGTGCATCTATGATATCCCTCAAAGAGCTCACTTTACTTGTTGGTGACCTCATTATAATCAGAATATAGTTTATGGTCATTCTTGCTGCTGTTACATTATAAAAGTTTTTTTAATGACTTCAATGGAAGTTAATTCAATCCTCCTGTAATAAAAGTGTGAAGTAAAACCTACACGACATGCAAAGATAAGCTCTCTTCAAGAAAAAAAATCTACCTTTTCCATAGTTGAAGTGTAGTTTGATGGTCTTGCCCTGGTTGATGTGCAGGTAGGTGAACCACACGGCTGATGTGAGCAGCACCAACAGCAGCAGAAGCTTGAACTGCTTCCGGATCTTCTTCACGGGGAAGCGCAGCATCCTTGCTGAAACATCCTCCGGTGGGAGCCCGGAAAATAGTAAAAAACGGCTCTGGGAAAGCGCTGCTGAGTCGTGTTCCCTTGCTTTGCTCGGCTGTGCAGGCGGACCACCTCTCCTCGTCAAGGCGACTGCATCCCGGGCAGCCTCCGTGTAAAGCGTGAGGGGGCTGAGGGTGGGTGGGGGGGGTTGACTACTGCCACGGGGCGCGTCGCATCCCCTCACGTCCGCTGTGTGACGGCAGCGTCAGGCTCGTCGTATCCTCGGATCCAGGTCCCAGCGACTGTCTGAGAGTCATCGCTTGCAGAGCACATGCAGCCCGGTTTCCTCACCCCCCCTCCTGCTTTTCTCCCCCGGTAATATCGCAGCTGTTAAACAGGCATCTCTGTTCGGGCAGGGAAAAGGCTACAGCGCAGATTAAAAGATGTTAAGTTCTGTCAGAAGTGTGACCGGGGGAGGACAAAATAGCGCTCTGGTGATAATCTAAACAAATCCCCCGCGGATCAAGCCCTTGTTTGGCACGGCGAGGCTGATTATTTTATCGGCTACTCAAGGATCATCCCCTCCGGCCATGAGGAGATTCAGCTCAAAGTATCAAAGAGGAGAAACGCACTTTCCTTGAAGAGAACTGATGGATGATTTAATCGTTGAAAATGGACAGGAATTCAATTAAAAGAAGGGGGCACAGGCAGACGGAAGTGGCCGGAGCTGAGTAAACCTGATGAGGTAAAAGGTTCACAAATGTCACTGCCCTCCGCGCTCCATCTATTGTTCGAGCCGAGAAAAGACTTCAGATTCAGATGGAGCGCGTTTTTATCCAGGTCCAGGGAGAGGAGGGGCCATCAGCTGTCATCCTCCCGTCACCGGGGTGGGTTTCAGGCACCGCGACGAGTCAACGTGATAGATTAATGCTCCATGACGGAGAAGCGATGTCTCAGTCCGACGTGAGGTCCGAGGAGCAGCTGTCCATGTGGAGGGATGTCTTCACGGCAGGTGCTTCTCTCTCAAAGTACCTGCTCCGTCCGAGTCCGCCATGCGCGCGAGCAGCATCACCAGGAGACGACCTCGCCGGAATTGAACTAATAAACATTGATGTGTCGCGCTAGCAGCGATGCACTGTCTTGTGTTGTTGTTGATGTTCTGTCATTAGCTCTTTTTTTGCCCGTTTAAAGCGCCGCATCGTTAAAGCCGCTCCTCCGCGGGCTTGAGGAAGAGGGAGAGAGAAAAAAACAGCTGAGCTCCGGGAGGTTTGAAGCGGAGACAAAACCAGGAGAGAACATGGTTTTGTTGTGCTACAATGAAACACGTAAGAGTATTCCCCTCAACGAGCAGATCTGTACGCCCATCAACTGAGCATCTTAACGGTGCGCAGCAACCTAACCTGAGCTGACGGAAATTGACAAGCACGGAAACCAATTAGATTTCCGCGAACAAGTCCGAGGAGGCGGGACGACCACGTTTGTCCTCACCGGTCCCGGGTAGGCTGCTACTATGATCCATCATTCAGCGGACTAGTGAAACTCCTCACAGCCTGAAACTTTCCGAATCCTTAACCGGTTTTCCCCAGAATACAAGGTTCCGTCTTGACTAGATAAGCAATCATCTTGTGTTAAATTCGTCTATCCAAACTATTTTTTTAATTGCATCCTATATTTAAAACGGTCTCAGGAGCACTCATCGATTGCAACGCTATTTATACCAAGAGCATCTGGATATTTTTTAAATATGTATGATTATATTTGTTGTTTTTACTGCCCAAAGTAGACTTTTTGCAAATAATAATAATTTCCTATACTTTGACCTTGTCTATACATCCGACAAAATGATTTAGACTCTGTATGGCATAAATCTCGGTGGTGTGAGAAGGCACCTCTCAGAATATGTGCTTTACTGCCACCCTGTGGTCAAAAATGGAAACGTAACGACCGCGTCTTATAACTGGAGCAACAGAGCGGGCACTAACTTTTTTGCTGAAGTAAGGTCTTTAAATATTGTGAAATGACAATGCAATAATATGATTCATTTGTCTAACTCACCATTTAAAAGATTTTGTGCGCTGGTGTAGAATGTTATCCAGGTCATTGTCATGGCTTAAATCAAGACAACTGGACTTCCTTTTTTTGTTCTTTAAGACAATGGAAGGTGAAATTCCTTAAATAGCTAAGAAAAGGAAGTCTAGATGCCTCGATTTAAGACATTTAGAATGTTATCCAGTTATCCAGAATGTGATCCAATTTTGTGCTATTTTATATTGAGTGCACACACCTATGGACACTTCTTTAGGTACTGACTTAAGTAACATTTTCTCCAGATGATGTTATGTGTAACATCAGGCTCTTTTACATCTCTGTGTCATCATACCAATGAAAGAAATACCTTTAGAAGGAAAGGAAGAAACAATCAAACAAATGGGGGGCGGGGGGATTGTATACATTTCTATTAAAAGAAATGATGCTTCACTACACTAAACATGCTCCTCCTGAACCAAATTATTACTTCTCCTCCTCCTCCTCCTCCTTAACCTTCTTCTTCTCCTTCCCTCCTCCCCATTCTTCTTATTTTTCTTCTCCCCTTCCAGCTCGTTATTCTCTTTCTCCTTGTAATTCTCATCTTCCTTTTTCCTCTCATCCACCTCCTTCTCCTCCTCCCCATTCTTCTACTGCTCCTTTTTTCTCATGCTCCTTCTCCTCCTCCTTTTTATTCTTCCCATTCTTCTATTCATAACCCTCCTTACTATCCTTTACCTCTTTCTTTTTCTCCTTCTTCCTGTTCCATTCATCCTCCTTTTTCTTCTCCTTCTCCTCCCTCTTCTTCTTCCACTTGTTCTCCTTCTCCCTCTTCTTACGTTCATCCCCCTTCTTCTTGTCCGCCTCCTCCCCTTCTTAATCTTCTTCTCCTTCTCCTCCTCCTTCTTATACTTATTCTTTCTCTCTTCTATCATTTTCTTCTCCTCCTCTTTCTCCACCTAGTACTTCTCCTCCTTATTCTCCTTTTCTCCTCCTCCTTCATCCCATTTTCTTCTGACAGGTGATGTCTAAAATACAGAGTTTAGGAGGTATGACTCATGTGCAGTCGCCTCACAGCCACACATTTTGGTGATGACTTGCAGGGGAAAATGAGAAAAAGAGGTATCTGAATGAATGAAAAGTTATTAATACTAATATCTAAATTACAAGACTCTATGTTCTAGGTAATAATAAAAAATGCATCAAGCCTGTGGTTTATCTCTAGCTGAATACATGTCAGTTATGTATAGTAGCTGCCTTTATTCCATTATTTTGGTGACTTTAAGATCAAAGGACACAAAACCTGGTCTCTAAGAATATGACCTAAATTTTGTTTGTCCTGGCCTTGCCTTCTGAATCAGCTGGACCACAAATAGTAATAATCTCCTCTCCATGGATTAATAATGTAATCTTCCGAGCAAACACTGAGCATAAATGAAATTCTTTCGTTTTCATCTTGGGTGTATTGAAATGTTTAGATTACTGAGTGACCCCAGTTTAACATCATTTATGGAGAGATTAAAAACTACAGCATTCATCTTGCTGTTGCTCTTCATCTTGGGCTGTTGCTTGGAAATCTGGAGGTATTTCATCACATAGTCTCTGCTAGAACATGTATAATTATATATTTTCATGTTCATTGTTTTTCTTTTCCTTCTGTCGCTATGGCTCTTTTAAGCTTCACGTTCTGTTCGTCTTTAAATTTGGTCATCTGGCTTGTTTTTGTCAAAAACAAATCTCTTTCCAACTCTGTCAGTTTTCCAGAAATTTTGTCTCTCAGTTTTATGTGAGGCCAGATAACCATCAAATACACAGCAATGTGGCTACATACATTTAAAACCCGAATTAAAGGTAGACAAAGGTAGTCACATGCAACACAACGTGACTCTACTTATTGTTGAGTAGCACAAGGAGAAGTTGTGAAAGGACTCACAGAAAGATGGTGTTGGTAGAGGTGGCCAAAGTACAGCCAACTGAGCACACAGTTGGCTGTGACAGGTGTCAGAGAGCAGAGCTAACATTATGATAGGACTGAGTGTAGCCACAGGATAAGCCATCTCCGGGACACTAGGGGACATCCGTGTGTGCAGAGTATTATCTCAGACTATGACGATGCTTGCTCATTTCAGGAGACAAGATATGATACAAACAGGAAAGAAAAGAAAAACTGGTGCATTTACTCACAGTTTTTCATTGGTACCAAGCTTTTTTTTTTCAATATTTGCCTCCTCACAAAAATGTAACATCGGTCTGCCTGTCTTTGTCTATCTCTTCCCTGTCTGTTTGTCTGTCCTTCGGGGCTCACCTTATTTTCATCCGTCTCCCGTAAACACCCATCCTCACCCTCCTTTTTCCTTCATAGCACAGCTGCTCACAGGCTTTGATGAGAGGTTTGAGCAAAAATGTCACGGGGATTAAAAGGTTTTTGCTTCCTGGATCGCTCCAGATCAGCTCCAGCTGTCCCGTGTGCCCAAGCTCTTCCCTCACAGGTGCCAAGTGGCATTCCACTTTGCTCTCTTTTGTCCTTTTCAACTTTCTTACTAGGAAAAAGCATTCCTCTGCACTTAGAGATGAGTAAGTAGGAAAGAGAAGAAGGGGAGGACAAAGTGTGAAGGTACAAAGAGGTCTAAGGAGAAAAAAGGGGAGACATGAATACATAAAAAAGAGTGAAATATGAATAACTTGAGAAAATATTTGACAGAAAGGACATAAACAGGAAAAAAATATTATTTATATTTTAGTTCAATGGCAATACTAATTTGTATGCATTAGAAGCACAAAGTTAGATAGTAACTGCATTTCGTTACCTTGTACCCTGCATGTGTAATGACAATAAAGTTGAATCTAATCTAAAAAAAAAAAAACTAAAACTAAATCACCAAAAGAGATGTTAACTAATCAGACAGAAAATACAGATAGAATGGTTTCATAAAGCTGACATTTCATAAGTTGAATTAGTTGATTTTAATCATTTCCAGCGCACACATCAAAGACATCTGCAGCAGATGTCTCTAGGAGAAATGAAAATTAGTTGTCTCTAGAGATATACACTTCACCGGAGGCTTTATCTATCACACAGCCACAGTGCAGACAATAATGGCAGTATTTTCTCTCTGACTGTACAGAAAAAAACCTAAACTAAATCCACACAGAAAAAAAACACACACAAGTTCAGCTTAACATTTGCGGAAGAAGGAAGGACTTTTGCCTTCCAACAAAGAGATTTTATCAGTTGCATTACCGTCACAATTGAAAGAGCTGCAGTTCCACATGAACGAGTGAAAAATCTAAACACAGTAATCATTAAAGAAATTGTTCTGCCAACAGTGTTAAATTGTTTGTCAATGCAAAATTGTGGATTCATCAGTTGTCTTAAGAAGTGGTCGTTCTACGGAAACTGCCACACAGAAGCAGGAAAAATCGATGGACATCAACAGTGAGACTTTTATTGACGACTGTCGAGCCAAAAAAATATCAAATGCACTGTTTTACTGGCACTGTGGCAACAAAAATGATTAAAACCAATGGGACTATTTAGGACCAAATAAGATTAATCCTTAAAAGGAAAAATACACAGTCACATAAAATAAAAATATCATTTGATGTCATTTCTTTTACTTGTTATATATATATATATATATATATATATATATATATATATATATATATATATA
>JAOWBL010069472.1:0-19967 GCA_028564865.1 Zenarchopterus dispar
TTTAGTTCTTTCTGAGGTGATGCCTGAGGTGAGATGGATTTACATAATTACTTCTGTGAAGATGAACGAATTGTTACTTTGTGATAAAATCACAATAGTCTCATTTGCATATAGCAAGATGGCATGGTTTTGATTTCTCTTGAATTATCAAAAGTCAAGCATGAGATTTCTATTTTTTTTGTTCTAATGTTTAATAAAATCTCAGTTTATGTGAGTTTAAACAGATACAGGGACAGTGTGCAGTTATGTGTTTCAAATACATCAGTGAGAGTTGACCAATAATAAATTATTGAAGTAATAGATAACCAATAAAACAATGTACTGCAATACTTTTAATAAGTGTTTACTTGTTAATGTTCTTTGTGACTATATATTGTGCTATTATCATAAAAGATATAAAAACTATCATAAAAAACCTGTTAATTTTATATAATTATTTTTGAGTAAAACTAAATCCTGGGAGAAATTGTTGTATAGAAACACTAATTAAGAAAATTAAGCCTCTATTTCCTCATTTTATGTCAAGTATTCATGAGCCAAGGTAATACAAAGGTGAAACGAGCAAAAGTCTAAAGTCATTTTTCCACACCACATTCCCAAGATATCTCAAAGCATGTGAAATGGGCTACTCAGCTCTCTGGCTTCCTCTAGCTATATACAGCCATGACATACACAAAAGAGTTATTACAAATTGTGTTTACAGCTCAAGAATTACAAATGGAGTTGTTTTGTATTCATGAGTCACACAGCACAAAATTGAAAATAAACGGAAAAAAGGGAAGTACAATACATTTAATTTTTTGTTCATTTTTTCCCATCACATGGTCCACTGAGTTAAGCTCCTGCCAAGTCCAATCTAAAACACAAAATGATCTACCCGAGTTTCATTTCCCATGTCAGTCAGTGGAGGAGGATAATCAATGGTTGGTAATGATTCTTCAGCAGTCTCCTCGTGTTGGACCAGAACAGCTAAAATAGAACACCTTACAATGACAGAGCTACTTGAGGAAAGAAATTACCAGGCCAAGAAGGAAAGAAATTATTAGTGAGTAAAACCATAAACACAGCCAAAATATTGCATTTCTTCTTCCTTTTTCCTTCCTGGAGTCTGCATGTTCTCCCTGTACTTGCCTGGGTTTTCTGCAGGTACTCTGGTTTCCTCCCAAGTCTAAAAACATGTATATTAGGTTGATTGAGAATTCTAAATTGCCCCTTAGGTGTGAGTGTAAGTGTGCATGGTTGTTTGTCTATGTATGTTGCTCTGCGATGGACTGGTGACCTGTCCAGGGTGTACCCCTGCCTCTCGCCTAAAATGGGCTGGGATTGGCTCCAGCAGACCCCTGTGACCCAGTAGATAGATTCAGCAGGTATAGAAGATGGATAGAGGGAGGGAGGATCACCCCACCCTTTAAGAGACACTGAAATCTGTTACCCGCACAGTTGGACAAAAGGCAAAGATGCATGGGAGACTACACACCTCAACCCTACTACTCTGTACTCAGTACATGACAGTGTACACAGCTGACAATGTCTAGAATCCAAACTTCGAGAAAACTAATTCCTTAAAGAGCATGAACAAAATGATTATCAAACCAAAAAATTTAACACAACACAGCCCTGTCACTTGGTTTTTGGGCAAACTTGGTCTAAAAATATCATATTCATGGGGGTTAAAATATGCATCATGGGCAGAAAGTCATGTGCCATTTCCAGATCAGGTCAAAATTATCCAGTTTTCTCATATTTGTCACCACACAACTCATCATGTTATATTTACTACACCTATCAATGTAATTGTACCTAAACATTAAGTTAGTACACTATTTAAAAAAAAAGAGAAAAATAGGAGGACTTAAAATTTTAAGGCAACAAACTTCAGCAAAATGTTCAGTTAAGAACTTAAACTTAACTTTTTAAGTTTTTCCTTTGAGTTTGGCCAATTCTCAATTTAAAAAAAAATTTTTTTTTAATTTAATTTAATTTTTTTTACTTAATGCTAAGTTTCAAAAATGTCGGATTTTAACCCCGGAGAACACAACAGCCCTTTTTTTATATATTGGGTATCAGCAAAAAATGGTGGGCAATTTGACCCTATGGGTTCTCCAGGGTTAAGATGGAACAACTTTGAATCTTAGCTTTCTCCAACTCAGCTGTACGGTATAAAGACATTAAATGTTACATTACTAGAACTTAGAATCATGACTTTAGGTAACATCTGTAAGTTGCGATAATTATGAACAAATTTCACAATTTAATAGAATTGAATCCTTGTAGGAGGTCACTCTTGTTAGGAATTAATGTATACATAGTACTAGCTCTTATTTTGTTCAAAACTAAGAACAGATCATTTTAAAACAATGCACCGTTGCAGTTGATAATGAAACTCTAGCTGATCAATGAGGACAAATTCCCAATGCAGAAAATTTTAAATGCAGCATCGAAAATTTAAAAACATTTAATCTTTTTATGAAAGTCTATAACATTCCTTTAAACAGCAAGAATGCTGGCATCTCGAATATCAGTAACAACTTATTTCAATTTGAATAACAACATCTTGAGTAAAATTTCAAGGAAGTTCCATGAACTACTAATGTAGTTCACTGAAATTCCTGCAGCATAAAACTTACCTAAACAAGTTACACATTAGTTAGAATTTAAGTGTCTTGATACAAGCTGAACAACAGCATGACAGTGGCAGCCTAGGAAATGCTTAAAGTGTGACACAAGTGCTTAACAAGATATATTTGTCACCAGCTTATACACAAAGTGCAGTGTCATGATCCTGACGTGGGTAACAGGCTGAGTGGCCCAGGCCCAAGACAACTGGCTGAAAAGCATCAGCCAAAATAATGACCTAGTAGAAGCCATTTCAAGAAGTGAACATGCTGAACCTGGTTGTTACTTTAACAATATTATACCTTTTTAAGGTTTACTTTTACATATTTTAACCAATGAGTTTATATTGTAAAAAATTAGGGAGAACTGTTTAAGTTTAGGGAAATCTGAAACTGAGAAATGGCCCCAAAACCAAAAAGAACAGAAACTGTTCAAGGTATATCACAACACAACAGACTCCTTGAGTGACTTGAGTCTGGTTTTGAGAGATCTGACCCTTGCAGAGAGATCTGTTTCCATAAAAATATTCTGAACAGTCTCAAATGTATACCTCAGATCTTTTGGATACTGACAGTTTAAAGCATAGATCAGTCCAAGTAGGTAGGCAAAAACCGTTGGCAGGTCAGGGAGGTCCTTAAGGACAATGGTTTCTTCCACAGCAACAGAAAGATTCATCATATTTGTAGCAGGTGAAGTACCATCATCCTCCAACACAGTAAGAATACCCATGGCGAGACCCTTTGTCTGCTCCTCCTCTCAGTCAGTGCCCTGTGTGCTGAGTAAGGTCTGCTCTGAAGTTGTCTCTCAGATTCTTTTTTGGTGATTTGATGGAGCTCTTTCCTGATATGTTTACAAATACAACCAGGAAATTTACTATTGTGTTATTTTACAATAAATACAACCTAAATTGTTATGCTGACGACATTTAATGCATGCATTTCTATGACTCTTGCAACTCTTGTTTTTTTGCCAAGCCTAAATAACACAGCATAACTCAATATTTATTCAGTATAAATTATATTAATTGACTCCTTACCCTGCCTTACTAAACAAAGCAGGCCAGAGTTCCATAACCTTTGTCACCACAGGCTCCATCTCTACAATCTCCTACCGTCTTAGGGAGAAAGTCAGCTCCATCTTTTGTCTTATGACCTCAGAATTCTTGCTCCTCTTTTGTGACTCCTCAAGTAGAGCCATGGTTATCTGGATAGCCAAGGACATGGTTGATTTCCATTCGCTTTGATCTCTTTAGAGGAGAACCTTCACTATCTTCACAGCCTTTTCTTTTCCGGTTAATGGTGACTGCCTGACGTAATTTGGATCGATAATTACCAAGTTACCAAAGAATATGTAAGTGATAGCTCATGAATATCCATCAAGTTACAGTGTGTTATTAAAATACTCTCTCAATCACCATCCAGAAAACATAATCCAAAGCAGCTGTTCTGATTTTATTTTCTCCACATGTAAAATTGGCTTGAACGGACTTTGGCCATCAAACTGGCATGCCATTATCTCCTGATGTGTTGAAGATAGTGTGAGGAATACATTTTTAAAGTTCTGAATAGCATGCAGTGTCTTCTTGAAAAAACTATGCTTTGACTCGAACCTCATTGTCCATAATTCCACCAGTGGGCCAAAGTGAGGCTAATGTTCAGCAAAATGGTGCTTAGCGCGCATATGAACACCAAGAAAAGTGTCCATGAGCAGCCTTCTATGGTCAGACAACTTGATCCCCAAGTAGTGCATTTTTTCCTCCGTGAAAACATATGACAAAACAGTCTCAACAATTTCTTTGAGGTCCATTAATATCTCCCATGAAGGTTCCTGTTCTGGTATGCTATTTCCAATGAAAAGTGGGAGGAGCTGTAACAGGGTCCAATTTTCTTGTCCATTGCCACATATACTGACCGTTTCTAAACTTGCCTTAGAAATCCACCCATCCATTTTGTTTACCCACTGAATGCATCTACAGGGCCATGGGAGTCTATCCCAGCTCAATACAGGTGATAGACAGAGGTACACCCTGGACAGGTCGCCAGTCCATTGCAGGGTCACATATAAAGACAAACAACCATATATACTCACACTCACACCTATGGGAAATTTAGAGTTCTCAATCAACCTAGCATACATCTTTTTGGACTGTGCATATTCTTCCCATGTTTACGTAGGTTCTCTCCAGGTACTCTGGTTTCCTCCCAGACTCCACACAGAAGGACTCCTGCTGGCCTGGAAGTTGAACTAGGAACCTTGTGGTGAGGCAACAGTGCTAACCACTAAGCCACCATGCTGCCACATTAGATATTGCTTTGGATTTATTCATCCTGTATTTGTAAAGAAATGCAGTTATCAGTCTATTCAATCTGTCCAAAGTAATAAACCTTTTTGAAATCAAACCACTTAGACACAAAGATAACTCTACTGGAGTCACACCTTCAAAAAAATTATGCAATATGTCTGGAGAAAACCAGTGACAGGGGGAAAATGTGAAATATACTTAGTACACAATCACTTTTGACACCATTTATATGTTTGAAATATCACCATTTTTAGGTTGCACCAGACATGTACTGTGCTGTTTGCTAGACCATAGCTGGAAATTTGAAATTGCAGAAGATCCTATTTCAGTTTGATTTACCAGACAAAATCTACATAAATTGTTTACACAGAAATTCCTGGAAGCCTGCAAGAGCATCAGTTCCTAAATTGTCACCAAAGACACAGTACACTGATCTTTTATGTATTTGTCAAGAGCTTGCACCCCTGTTTGTTCAAGTGCCTTTAACTATTTAATCATTGTCATTCATTGGTCACTAAAAAAATGGGACAATCAGTAAACCAATTTTTTCTAACAATTAGACTCACCAGGACAGGTTAATGAGAATACAGTCAAGTTGCAGATGAATAATCAAGTTATAAATAAAGACATGGAGAAAAAAAAGTCTGACCTTTACATACACAGTGCTCCCTGTTTTAGTAATTTCTCTGGGCTTGTGACACAAACATGCAGCCTTGTAAAGGGCCTGCTCTAGTGTCAATATAGTTGTTACTGGATCTACTTCTGGGCAGTATCTAATCAGCAGTCTTCCAGTGTCTGGGTCTGCTTCTTCCCAGTGCCTGAACCAATGTCTCAGCCACTGCTTGCGGTGTATGATTCGGAATCAATATCTGAGCCCACTTCTCATGGGTGCCTGACCTGCTGTCCGCCAGAGATTTACTTTTGAAATCTCACTTAAAAGCCATATTTTCAAACTTTCTGCTGTCCTGAGGGGTAAAGTGAAATGACATAAGTGTGAAATCTCCCTAAGTGCTAAGCATAGTAAATTTAATTTATATCTGTACACACACTTTAGCTATTAGCCAAATTTGCCATTAGCCATGTTAATGTCACTGGAAACTGAAATATTATTTGGTGTACTAACATAGCGGTCATGATATGATTCCAACCTAAGATGGTAGTAAGCAGTCAGGGGCAACATGTCCACATTTTTTGAGAATAGGCAAGTTGCACAAACATGCTACCATGAGTATTTTTAAATTCAACTTAAAATGTAACTTTTAATGTGTCGGTATGGTTCATGTTTGCTTCAGCTAATACACAAGACATATATATATATATATATATATATATATATATATATATATATACATACATGCATGCATGCATGCTTACATACATACATACATACATACATACATATATGTATGTATAAAAGAGATTGCAATACAACTTTACAACGGAACATTCATTCTGATGATTGGGACTAGCAGGATGAAGGCTCCACCATTCACTTGTATCCACAGAATCACAACTCGGTGAAGCAGTGCAGTTAGAATCACTGTTTGACATGATCCCCCTCATTTCTTGTTAAGCCTGAGTTATACTTCCGTGTCAAAGCTACACTGTGGCTAGAGGGTTGGTATGAACTTGATGGTGTGGGGTGCCTCTCTCCAAATGTAACTATGAACATAAACAAATATGAATCAGGTATGTGCATTTTTATCTGCTATCTGGATGGACAGAACTCATCTTCTCAGTTTTGGGCTTGAAAATAATATGATGGAGAGTAATGTAAACACGTGTCAACAAGCTCTCTTCTCTGTGTATGCCTGATCCCCTGCTGACCTCCAAATATGCTTTGGGAGTCAATAACTTCAATATTATGTTTTGTTGCATCTTTTATGACTGCAAGAATAATGAGGCAGACTGAGAGTGTCATTGGAGCTATTACGTTTTACAGGACTAGCTGAAAACATAGCAGTATAAATTTATAAATATTACAGAAACACTGAGGAGACTTGTCTGTCTGCTTATGGAAGTAGGTACGTAGACTGCATCTTCTACTGCCTGAGTATTCATCGCATTTGTGTTAAGTGAAAATAGTTCCTGCTATGTAGCCTCCATGATATGAAGTAGCAAATTATTGATTTAGTTTTTTTAAATTAATATTTCTCATTGTGATAGTCAATGTAAATGAGTTCACATGCAAATATGTCCCTGCAATATTTTTTTAGAAGTTGATTGATTCTGCACACACAGCACTGCATGTTTTTTATGATAAGGGCAAACGGGCATGAAGTACAGTAGAATAGACCAGAGGAGTTGAGGAGTGTAACCATACAGGCAGAAAGACAGAGATAACTCACTTTGCACTATTTCAACGTTGCTCTTGGCACACAACAGAAGAATAAATACAAAAGCATGGTGAGTCAAAGTTGAAAAAACGCAACTTAGCACTGGAAGCAAACAGAATGCATATGACAACTTTTTTTTTTTTCTACAACCTACAACCATATCATCCTTTACTTACATCTCAGGGTTACATCTCATATTAAAATAACTTAAAGACTGCAGTGTTATAAAATGAAAGTGTTTCAAGATCTGAAAAACATCTCTACCTGAACATCAGAAGGAACAGATCATCCAGCAGAATAAGAGGTGGGAGTGAAGTGGAGTAGCTGGCTCTACCTGCTAATAGGCAAGTCCCACCATATGTGGGACTGTGGAAGTACTAGGAATGGGTGTGCTGCTCCAGCTGCTGTGAATTCCAGGCATTCTCGTAAGTGAGTGTGTTCCACCAGAGGCACTGTGGATCATGTTGAAAGTGTCCCAGAAGCAACCGTCTGCTCTACTCTGCTAAACATAATACTCAAGTCTGTTTTGGTGCTGGATCGCAAGGTAGGACAAAGTCAGATATGACAATGGCAAAGAAAATCTGGTGAATTTTCAGATTAAAACACTAAAAGTGGATTATCAACATTACATCAGCCTGTTGAGGTCATGGGTAAACATGTTAGTGGGGTTTGAACTACATATGGAGAACTCAAATGAAACATTTTATTTGACAAAGTCATCCTTTTTATTTTTATAATTCAAAATAGAAGAAGACAATGTGAAATGTTTTCCATTATCTCAAAGCCTTATACTAAGGCTTTGAGATAATGGATGTGGTCTCATGAATCCAAACAAGAAAGCAGTGCTTGCAAGTACTTTTGAAATGCCCCCAGTGGACCTGACGATGGAGAAAAAGCAACTGTAAAGCCAGACTATGGCATTTCCACAACTGGAGGGACCTATGAGTAAAACTGACTGTGTATGAAGAGAACTTCAAAGGTTGCTTTTGCACTGTATTTCTGCCATATTTTGACCAAAGCATGTCACAGATATGGCATTGTATCCTTAAGAAATTGTGTCAGGTTTTGAAAAAAAAAGGCCATAATATGTCTCCACTGAGAAAAAGAAGGCTAGAGGATAGCTTTTCTCCACTAAATTCCATGCCAGATATTACAATTTTCACAGTCCTTTTACTTTTCTAATTGGTGTGCTTACTCTCAAATGGAAAAGTTTAGGGGTTAAAAACACAAGGTTAGGGTTTGACCTAAACAGCATGGTTAGATTTAGATATTACAAACAACATTTTTGGACCAATGTGCCTTTTTCATGTTTTTATTTGAAAATTTGCTTCCATATGCGTTCAATGTCGAGACAATATGGTTGCTGAATATCAGAA
This sequence comes from Zenarchopterus dispar, assembly GCA_028564865.1. Taxonomy (NCBI): domain Eukaryota; kingdom Metazoa; phylum Chordata; class Actinopteri; order Beloniformes; family Zenarchopteridae; genus Zenarchopterus; species Zenarchopterus dispar. Next base: position 8,631 of record JAOWBL010069472.1, read on the forward strand.
CAGTGTTATAGTAAAGTGGATAGAAAGACCAGTGTTCAGCACAGACCAAGGACCAACACAGCCAGTGGCAATTTGAGCTTGGCAAGATCCTGACTAAAGTACATCACATACATATAAAGCACAGCTGCTGCCCTCACCCTCCATCTCTTCTGAGACAGTTCCAACTCCTCTGTGCCAAACTGCCATTTCAGATCTCAATTATTATCTGTGTTGGTCTTGTATGTCACCTTTAGGACTGATTTTGGCTCTTTCCTCTGCCATTATTCCAATTCTAGCCTTGCATACTGTGACATGCCGCTCCTCTTCTTGCATCATGGCTCGAAGCTGTTAATGCCAGACTAGTGGTTCAGTGGAGAGAGTTTGCCTACCACCCAGTGTCACAAACTCTGCCAACCATCAGCATGTTCTTTGCTGTGCAGATGTTCAGTGTTGGCAGCAGGTCATGTTTTGTATCTCTCTCGTGACCTTCTGCTGATGATGCGTCTTTTAACCTCCCCAGAGCCTTTCCTGGCACTGTCAGCACAATAGCAACAGGCTGCAATAGCAAACAGCTTATGGAGAGAGAGAGATGGTTATAAAGACTGACCACAATTGGAAAATACAAACATTTCAAAGAAAATTACATAACTATATTTGAGTGAGGAAAAATACTTAACTATACATAGTTACAGCCAAGCAACACTTTTTCAGGCTTCAGGACTTGGAGTGCAATCACAGTGTGGCCCCTCCTCCTGACCCTGCCAGTCCAGGACTCACAGTGTGAGTTTTATGCTAGACAAAACATACTGTAAAACCATAATTCCTGCTGTTTTAAATCAGTTACATTCTGAAACACGAATAGAATGCATCCACATAACTCCTTAACCCTTTAACTGCCTGCTTAACCTTATGGTTGAGGTGATTTGGGGTCACTGTATCTCAATGAGAGGAGTAGGGCAGTTAAAGCGTTAATGGAGCTTCAGACACCTGAGTCACTTGTTACTCAGTCAGACATCAGACAGTCAGACACCTGAGTGCCACTTGGAATGAAAGTTAAAACAGACATAACCATACATATCAGACATAATGTGTTTGTGTGTGTGTGTCCTAAAAAATGTTAAGGTTTCATTAAAATAAAAGTGCAATTTAAATGCAAGTTTTGATAAAGGATTTATTTTCTTTAATTTTGAGAAAGAGTTTGCTTGTTGCATGGGGTGTTTTTTGTTTGTTTGTTTGTTTGTTCTGTTTTGTGTTTTTTTTAACCAAATCGCTGGAAGACAGTATTAAAAATATGTGGACAAAAGATTTTGTCTCACCTTGTAAACAAAATGATTGCAATAAATAAGTCCCTGAGCTTATCTTGAGGATGTTTAAAATAATTTGTTGGAGTCCTTGCATGCCTGTTTATTATTTTCTTCTTCTTTGCCACACAAAACAAAAGCAAAAGTCAATTCCAAACACACTTAACATGGAGACAACTGATACATCTGATTTAGATAGATTGGCAATGTCCTCAAAATAACAATACCATTCATCCCAATCCTTTTACCTGAAAAAAGACATCAATATTTGACTATTCTGGTTTTGAAAACTGTGACTTTGAGAATGAATTGATCCTCTCAAAACAAGCAAACTCAAAAACACATCAGCAGAATAGGGATATTGGAAAAGATGGACAAAACTAATTTCCCTAATTGGTTTTAAGTTTAATTAGTAAATATTTTGTTTTACCATCTCAAAACAACGATGCAAAATAACACAGAGAGCACAAGGCCTTTTGTCTACTTTGGTATTTGTTGTTATCAGAAGCAATTTATCATTGTTATTTAGTTACAATAAAGTCACAAAGTTGGATTCAGATCGTGCATGGGTCAATTGTGTCCAAGGGGCTGTATTTTGGAGATGTGTGACACAATACATCTGTCCATTTTAAACCTTGTTAAGTGTAACCTGTTGCTGCACTGTCAAACAGACAAGTCCATCATCACCACTCATCACTCAAATGACAGGAACAGAGAGAGAGAGGGAGAGAGAGAAAAGACAGACAGCTCATTATTCTCTTATTATTAGCTTTCTTTTAGTCAGACAACTCATGCAGTCAAGTTTTGAAACACTTTAACTGTAAAACAGTCTTGGCTTTGGCTTTTAGTTTTTGTTCAAACATTGTTTATCATGCTTACACAGAAATACATGAACGTAGAACTATTCTCCCCTGTGCAGCAGAGCCCACAGGTGGGGTGGAGGTGGGATTGACATTAAAAGAGTAACAGCAAGCTTGGTAGATCGGACATCCAAAGGTATCTAAGAACGAGTACTTCTTGTTCCTTACATATGTCAATAAATAAATAGAATATTTAGGAGGAACCATTCAGAGGTAAATGTAAGCAGGCACACACACTGCAGATTGCCTGTTTGAAATAACTCCTAGGGTTTGTTTCATTTTATACATCCAATCATCAGCTGGTATCAATGGTGCATGTGATGTCATTGACTCAGTTGTTGCAATGCTCCAAGTACAGCAATGTACTGCATTATGGGAGTATCTGAAGATTTCAACCACAGCTCTCTGGTACATTTTGAAGGTATCAGCAGTTTGTTAGCTGCCCCATCAGAGCAAATAAAATATTGGATTTGTTCTGTGCAAATGTCAGAGATGCATACAATTCGACCTGTACCACCTGCTCCTGCCAATGCACATCACAATCAGGTCCTTCTCTAATGAAGCTATAGATCCATTGTTCAGAAGTAACCAGTGACTAAATTAACTGTGAGCAGGTGGTCTCAGGAAGCTGAAGACACTGCAGGGATTTTCTGAGGCTGGAGACTGAGATGAATTCTGTGTGCCATGTAGAGATAACATCAGTGCCATGACTGAGCATGTTACTGAAACATAAACTTCTGTATGGACAACATCATCCCCACCGGAACAGCAAGGTGCTTCCTCAGTAACAAACTGTGGATCACCAACAATTTGAAAGAGCTGCTGAACAAGAACAAAAATACCCTTCAAGAAGGGAGACAGGGAATAATTAAGGTCAGTAAAAAAAATAATTTAAAATCAAGATTAGAGAGAAGATTTCTCCAGTGCATTAAACACAAATCATCCCGCTTTTGTCAGGATCCCTGGCTTTTGTTCCCTGTATCTATTTTCTCCCCCTCCCCTTTGTGTTTCTGTGTGTTTGTCTGGAGCTGGGCAGAGAGTTTGGTGTTTCTGGTCTGCCTCTTCCACAAGTCCCTCCTCTTACTCACCTGTAGCCAATACTACAATCAAGACCCACACCTACAGCAGTTTAAGGACATGATTTATTTCTCCACGCACCGCCAGATCATCTGTTTACCCTCTGTGGTATTTACTCTGCTTGGCTCAAATCCTGATTCTGTGCATTTTTTTGAACTGAGAACTTTGTTTGTTTTTTGTTACTCCAGACCCTGCTTTTGGATTCAGCGCACTCCTGCCCTCTGCTCAACTCCTGCCAGCTTCAGTCTCCAGCTCTTCTCCTGCCACTTCTACTGCCTCAATAAATCAGGACTTTGGTCTGACAATTGTCTGCTGTTGTTTTGATACAGTCGTTACAACAGCTTCACTATGTAAGAAACTCAACAATCACATTGATTTACTGATTACCTGAAACATACCACAGTTTTAAGACTGAAGGGTTGCGTGGCAGACCAGGAGCACCACAGGGGACTGTACTGTCATCATTCCTTCTCACTCTGTTTTATCTTAGACTTCCAGTACAAGACAGAGTCCTGTCATCTGCAGGAACACTCTGACTCTGCAGTTGTGGGGTGTATCAGTGATAGACAAGAGACTGAGAACAGAGAACTGGTGGATCATTTTGTGGCATGGCATGGGAACAATCTCATCTTGAATATAAATCAGACAATGAAGAGTGTGGGTTTTTGGAGAAGCAGTAATAAGTTGAACACCATTTCCATAATGGGAGAAGAATCAGTAGTGATGAAGTATTAACACTGCGGTGGACTGGAACATGTCAATGTGTTGTGAAGAGTGCAGTATCTGGTGTTTGTTGGGGTAGCAGCTGGGGGACTATTCTGGAGGCTTTGGAGCTTTTTGTGCAAAGAAGGATACTTATATATTGGAAAACACATGAACAACACTGAGCATTCTCTTCACAATACAGTGGTTCAACAGTAAAGTCTCTTCAATCTGAGGCTTTTTCAGATCCACTGCGACACAGTGCTACAAGAGATCCTTTTTGCCCACAAGCTATTACCACCTACAATAACTCTTATAAGAAACTTAAATAATTACAGCTAAGGCAACACATAATATCCATTCAGCGATTTTATAAAATATTAAAGAACTGCATTGGGACAGAAAGTTGTCTTGGTGGTTACCTTTCTTGTCTCACATCAAGATGTTGACCCCCAACAGGGATTGTCTGTGTAGAGTTCGTATATTCAGCTTGTACTTGTTTTGTTATTTTGTCCTACAGTCTGTAGAACAGTACTTGACCTGGGCACTTGGTAACCTGATCTGTATGTCAGGTTAGATAGTGATTCTAAATTCTCCATAGAAGTGAATATTGAGCATATGTGCTTGTACCCCACCTTTTGGCCCAATGCCACTGTTATGGACTCTTGATGAGCCTTGTAACACTTAACAGGATTAACAAGGGTATTGAAAATGAATGAATGAACTACAGTAAATTAAATAGGCTCACCACTACTGTTTTCAGATCAAAGAGCTCTTCTCTGTGATTCAACTATATAGATCAATAAACCTAAAGCAAGAAAAGTTCAGGTGTTGTAAGCAAGAGAGAGAAATCATTTGTGGCGAATGCCTTCATTTATAATACAAAGTTATTATAATACAGTGATATTGAGGGGAAGACGCATGTTACTCTGTGACATTGATTAATACCCCATTTGACCAGAAAAGCACTTTAACTCCCATAAATTAACACTTAAGCTCTTGTCAATTATTGCCGATATGGTGACATTTATGGTGCTATTAGGAGGTAAAGACTGGATAAAGTGAGTTTAAAAAAAACAAAAAAAACCCCAAAACTGACAGTATGATTTTCCCAGAATTGTGAAGCAATAATAGAACCACATTAAAAAGCAATACTACTGACAAGCTTCAACATGTCTGTGGGTCCAATAGACAAACATTTAATAAAATATTTTATGAACTCCATGTAATATAATCTGTTTCCTCAGAATGTCAGTGTGACTTCATTGGGAAGGTCCAGTCTTTTTGATCACTTTTGGTGGTCTCTCTGGGAGTAGTGTAATTTTAAGTGTTCTTTTTTTTTTTTTTTTTGCCATTAGGGATACATATAGCACTTTTGTCCAGTCACAATTATCAAATGCTAGACTTCAAACCAGCGTATAAAAAAATCTAAAACACTAGTGACTAACATGTACTAGATTGAAACTCTTGCAGTTAGCCACCACATTTGTGTCTCATGCAGGTCCATTTTAGAAATGGTAACATACTTCAAAATATGCCATGGAGATTGAATTTTTAAGTTACATGTAGGAAGAGAACCCATTTTACTTTTTTTTTTCTTCCTACAAATGCATGTTGCACAATGTCTGTATGCCTCTCATAGCTATTTCTGGCGTATGGTAATGAGGGTAATAATGACAGTGTGAATCACAGGAATCATCATGTGTTCACACCAATAACTACCAGCTAAGAAGATGCTATTACAGCACAGCATGAATTTATGATTAGTTTTCTTGATTATTATTGAGTTTGTTTACCACGTAGAACATAGAATACAGAAAATGGTTTGAATTAAAAGACAAGTCACATGTTTTACACTGTTTTATCTTTGTGAGCCCATAATTATTGATTTCTATCAATTGATCTCAATCACACTCCTTATTAATATTCTATTTACAGATGATACCAACTATTGTTTTTATAAGGACAGCATTAAAACAAAGGCAAAAACAAATTATATTAAAAAATTAAGAGAACATTATCAAAAAACCCTCCAATTCAGCACTTGAAAGATTTAGCAAATTTTCATTTGGCGCAACCCACTTTCTCAGCTCTGCTGCTCATCCAACAAATACGTGTTCCTGACAAATGTGGCACCATTTAAAATGGAAATAAACATATCTTTCAGCTGCATAGGATTTACTGGCAAGAAGCATAATTACAACAAATCAATAATTTCCCAAACAAAAATTTCCTTAATTTTCTTTTTGTGCTATGTCTGTCTGTCTGTGTGTATGTATGTATGTAGAGCAAAAATATAAAACCCACAAGAAAACAAAAACAAAAAATATATATAAGGTACTAGTTATATGATTATATATGAGTCCATACACCCCTCTGAATTATATGATGAGCATGAAACACTAGTATTGACTTTGGATCATTCAGGTCAGCATCTTCAATTCTAAAGCTGTCCAAAATAAAAACCTTTCTCTGCACATAATACATTACACTAATGCTGGATCTTGTTCATAAGAAGTAAATTGACTGTATTCAAACAACTTAATGATATGATGGCTATGAATGAATGTACTAGATCCATTAATGCTATTTCCAGTAAAGTTCAAGTAAAACCTCTGATGGATTGTGTCTCTATAGCTGAAGGTAGTTGGCAATGACATGACAGAGGGGAGCATAAATATATTTTTTCCTTCCTTCCTGCACTGAATGACAGAACATGAATGTGTGTTGTTGCTCTGTGGAGAGCAGCTCCAGCCCTCTGGCTCTCACAGGTTGAGAAGGAGCACAGCTGTCCAACTTTAAATCTTCTACAGGGAAACATGGAGAAATATGAGCAGACAGGACCAAGGACTTGTCACTGAAGGGACACTTGCCATCCCTCTGGCTGAAGAGAACAAACTATCTTCACAAGGATGTAAAGTTCACATCATATGAGAATATGGCCTTAATATAAAATGGCAGCTGCAGGGTACTGACCTGCATAAAGTACATCTCCATAGAACTATTTGTAATTCAATATGTCACATATAACCAGGCCTTTGATTCTAATTAATGTGGTAAAGTTAAGTATCAATGTTGTGATTCTTTAAATCAAAATATGTTTGCTAGAGGAGGAGAATGAAAGTGAGGAGGAATGTTGGTGACATGGCAGATCTACATCTCACACATATGTTGAAAAAAAGTACAGCCTTTGTATTTGTGATTTTTTTTGTTTAATAAAAACCTACAGAAGCCATGAGTAACAAAGTCAGAGGGTCATAGGAGAGATTTCAACAACAATCTCTCCTATGGCATTTTAGTACGTTATACATATATATATATTGTGTGTGTGTGTGTGTATGTATGTATATACATATACGTGTGTATGTGTGTATATATGTGTGTGTGTGTTTCCTCCTCTCCTGCCCACAGCTAAACAGACCTCCCATCCTCCCTTGACCCACAGCTTCCCCGTCACACCTCAGCTGTATCATCTTCCACCTCAGTCATGGATCTCGCTGCTGCTCCATTGTTATCTCCTACCACATTAGGAGATGTTGACCTTAATCCTTAATTGGTCCACCTGAATAAGCAAACAAACACCTCCCAGGACCCTCTGTAGTTTTCTCGTTGACATGGGGGTGGAGTTGAAAATGCCATTATGCACCTACTTCAATAAACCCACAATCATCTGGACTTGCTTGGTCCAGATGAGTACTGTGAGGATCATGTTCTTGGATTTTTTTTCATTTAAAACTATACACTCTGAATACAGATGTGGATGCCTCCAAAACCACCTGGATTATGAACTGCCTGACAAACAGACCCTAGTTTGTGCCACTGAATTGTTGTGTGTCTGACCAGGTGGTCGGCAGTTTAGGAGAACTACAGGGAACTGTACTCTCGCCATTTCTCTTCATGCTGTACACCTCAGACTTCTAATACAAGTGCAGAGTACTGTCATACTGTACTGTCTGCAGAAATACTCTGCAGTTCCTAGGTGTATCAGTGATGGACAAAAGACTGAGTACAGAGAACTGGTTTATCATTTTATGGAATGGTGAGGGAACAATAATCTCATCTTGAATGTAAACAAGACAATAAAGATGATTGTGGATTTTTACTCCTTATGACCAGTTGGAGTGAGTTTGCCTATCGATTTTTAAATACCCGTAGAAACACAACCAACTAATAAAAATGAGAAGTAATTATTTTTTGCATGTAAAACAGGAAGACTTACATTTGCATATCTCACATTCAGTTTGTCCCAGAGGACTGTTTTCTTCCATTGTTTTGTTTGGGAAAATCCAGTGGAAAAAAAGCGCACACTGAAAACTTCATAATTCATACCAAAGGTTATTTATAGATCTGTTATGTATTCACAGCTCGTCCTATGTTGAAATATACATTATCATGATGTAAGTGTTGTTCTCTGTTGTTTCACTCCTGTCACTTCCAGTTCAAATAGACTGATGTCACATATGCTGGTATGTATGAGTACAACAGTAAGAATACACACAAGGCTGTTGCATCTGTCAAATATCTGAGATTTTCACTTAAAAGTTAAATTTTAATGTGCCACATCATCACAAGGTTATTTTCCAGATGCAGGTTCCTCACCTTCAAGTGATAGCCACCAAAGCCAGAACTGAAAAAAAAACTCATTTTTGACTTTGATTGCACAATTGTACATAGTTATTGTTTTAATGGTCATATTTTTTTGCAAATTGTGCCTTTATATGGCTATTTATTCCTGATTGCATATTCATTTAAGTAAAATAATATTTAATTTGTGTTCATCTGTTCTAAACTTTTGGTACACTATAAATGAATTTAGTTTTGCACTTTTTAGTAATGTAATCAGCTAGTATGGATACATTACATACAGATTATTAAAGTTTGTTTTATAAGGGTTATATTGAAGTATAGTAAACAAAAACTCTCCAAAATGTTGACACCACGGCATGTAAAAATGCAAAGATATGCTTAGGCAGACATTTTCTATGGTAGGTCTTGAAGAGTTAAGAGAACCAGGATTAAGTTGAAAAGTTTTGCCATTGCGGAAGAATAATTGGGGTGGTGAAGATGTATAAATATCTTGGTGTTCATTTGGTCACCAGATTGGGCAACGCTGATGATGTTAATAAGTACAGAGGATACTTTACTTCTTCTGGAAGCCTAGGTCCTTTGGCCTTTGCAGCAAGATGTTGTATAGGATCTGGAAGTCTGTCATTTGGAGTGCAATTACTTCTGCAGCAATCTGTTGGGGGAGCAGCATCAGAGCCATTGACTTAAAGAAACTGAACAAACTGATAAAGAAGGCTGGCTCTTTTCTGGGGACTATTCTGCAGCATCTGGAGCTGATTGTGCTGAAGGAGGACGTTTCATAAAATGAAGAAGATCATAAACAACCCTGAGCATCCTCTTCCCAACACAGTGATTCTTCAGCAACAGAGTGTTGCCAGTCAAAAGCTTCTTCAGGTCTACTGGAGCACAGACCACTACAGGGCAGTTTTTCTACCCACAGCAATAAACCTCTACAATGCCACTTTTAAGAGGCTTAAATCATGACTACTGCAACAATTAATTTCCCTTCTGGAATTAATTAAGTATTTTTTTAATAAATGAAACTGAAGCAGGATGCAGACAGAATTCAGCACTTCTGTGCCAGATGGGACCAAGGGGTAAGGACCTGATGATGAAAAAATATTTCCTAAAAGACTTGAAACAAGGTTTTCCCATAACTACATTAGTGGTCCCACGTGCAGTTCAGTTGTTCTGCTCATTCGACCATTTTTGGATTAACCAGGGCTGGGGTGGGGTGAGGGTTTCAGTTCCTGCCAACAAACCTCAAAGGCTTCAAAAATTGGCTTAAAAAAACTGCACTTCGCAAACCTACGAGCCACCTTACAATGTATCCACTTCTCTTTATCCAAGGGGGAAGTCATTCTGCTTGTCTTATAAGGAATGTGATAGATGGGTTTGGGTTTGTTCTGCAGATACATATACATGTATCTGCATGTATATTTGTCATTTTACTTGAAATGCATATTCAAACTCCTACTCCAATCTCCTTGGGACTACAGTTTAGTTCTGAATTGTTTTAGACTTGCTAAACGAAGCACTGCAAAATGGAGAAAAACAAAACAAAACAGCTAAATCCTTAAGAAGTGAAATTTAATGAATCAGTTGTCCCATGTTTCCTATTCTGTAGTCAGTACTACAGGTATATTGAATTTATTCTGTTATTTAGTGGATGGAAGAAAGTTTTTTTTCTTTCACCTTTGTTGTAAATAAAACAGATATTTGCTGGAACAGCACTGTGTTGCTTCAGTTCATTCCGGGTCTGTATATCACTTGGTCACATATCTAATAACTCAGAAAGCCTTGCAAGGAAGTAATTGGGTGTGAAATAATCTAATTTTCACATTTCCACAGGGGAAGAAAACGCCTTTCCTGTAGATTGTCAGTTGTGGCAGGGTGCCTGTGGAGCCAGTAAATCTCATTGGCTAGAAACTGACATTGGAGCAGTACCTCATCCACATAGCTTTGTGTAGCAGTGTCTTTAACGTGACAGCCCTGAAACCAGCTCAGTCAAACTGACGTCTAGAAGAAGCAGCAGAATGTTGCCACAAGCGTCTGTTGGACCATGACATCCTAACACTGGCTATGACAGTTTAACTTCTGTGGTTGCATCATTGAATACTCAGCCAGCTTTGGTTTCGTTTGACAGACATCTGTAGTTGTGTCATGTGCTTAAGACAAAACACGTTGGAGCAAACCAACAATGTAGAAAAGACCACGTTAGTTCGTCAGACTGGGACTTCATTAGTTTCATTGAGGTCTGTGGACATAGCATGATCATCAGGTCAACAAGCAATGTAAGCCTTCAAAGCATCACCTAAAAATTACCTTTCCATTTGTTGCATGTAAACTCAGTCAATCATCCTATTTGGCCCCACTAAAAGTGACACACACACACACAATGGCTGTGAGCATTTCAAAAAGAGAAAAAAACAGGAGCAGGAAGAACATCTGTGAACAGCAACTACAAACATATAGTAACATTCTATTTTTTATTCATGTAGTTGTGAACATGAATGAGTTAGTCTTTTTAATATCTGCAACTTTCTTTATGTTTGTAAATCTGAAGAGTCAACAGCCTTTGAGCTCATAGAAAGTAAAACAGCACTGGTGAATGATTATATGTGATTTTACACCTTAGTTTATTTGTTCTGGACCCAATGATGAACTTGTGAACCTGTAGCATGTTCTCTTTGTCTCAGGCTCTTTTACACAGAGAAAAAAATCAGTGCACTAATGTAGTACTTCAAACCACATGAGAACATTTTCACTGCTTGGCCAGATGTGTCTACCACATGTTTGTTTAAAAAAAAAAAAAAAAAAAAAAATCCCAAAAAGAGAACAGGCTGTTCACT
>JAOWBL010069473.1:0-19966 GCA_028564865.1 Zenarchopterus dispar
AAAAAAAGACGAAACAAACATCTGCAAAGTTAAACCTCTCAGAATGATAAATTTTTATGTTCCAGACCAAATTTAACATTTGCCCAGGTTAAAATATTTTCAAGTCCAACAAGAAAATAAGATACATGACATATGTATGTCTTAAAATGAATATATTTTTTACTCACTTGGTTTGTCACATCTCTTTAGCAGAACTCCTTGTCTGTTTCGTCTTTTTTTTTTTAGCAGTTTTGATTTACCTTTATGAAACATTTACTTTAGCTATGTCTCAGGCGTTTCCATGACCCCAATTCCAAAAAGTTACCACATTGTTTATCTACAAATTACATAAACCCAGTTTTAAAATTCAGAACCATACATAGTGAACATGTTAATGTTGAAAGTGAAATTTTTTATGATTTTACAGAAATTAACTCATTTTTAATTTGATAGTAGAGATGCATCTTACAAAACTTGGGACATGGGGAACAAAAGCCTGCAAAAGTAAGCAGTACTACACAAAACTAAAACTAAAACAAAAAAAAAAAAAAAAAACATCTGGAGTAACATCCTGTAACTTACTAGGTTAATTTTCAATTCATCAGTGACATGAGTGGGTATAACAAAAGCATCTTTAAGAGGCAGAATGCCTCAAGAGTAAAAATGGACAGATTCACTAGTCTGTGAAAAAAAAATCCATCAACAAATTATGAAACTTTTTAATTTTCTTTGGCACAAAATTATGTAGACTTTTGCTTGAGTCATTAGACACTACTTAACGATCCAGAGAACCTGGAAAAATCACTGTGTGGTGGGACTAAAGACTTGCAAATCAATGTCAGATGCCCATGCTTCCTCAGGACAAAACTTTAAAACAGACACAATTGTGCATAAAAACATGAAAACAGATATAATTCTGCAACTAAAATCACTACACAGGCTCAGGAACATTTCTGAAAGTTATCGTTTTTTTGTCATGCTGGTAGACAGTTCATCATTCAAGGATTAAACCACATATGAAAATGATCTTCTCAGGACTAAACCTCATTTAAAATGGAGGGAAGCCAGGAGGAGATCATTTATTTTTTTCTAGATTTTTTTTGTAAACCATGGACACTCCTCAGAACGGACTCAACAGGATAAGGGACATCTAGCTTGTTATCAATGGTCAGTTCAAATGTCTGGATCTATGATAGCATGGGCGTCTGTTAGTTCCTATGGAATTGTCAGCTTCCACAGATGGAAAGGAAACATCAGTGACTAACAGTATACAGAAGTTTTGGAGCAGTATGTTCCCATCCAGACAATGGGCCACATGTACAGACTTTCAAAGATTTTATTTTAAATCCTTGCCTGAAAATCTGTTTCAGATATACAAAACTGTGCGTACATCTGAATCCACGCATGCTCTCTTAGTACGTCCCAATAAATGCAAAATTGAATTCATGTTTTGCACAACACTCTGCCCTGTCTCCTCCCTCCAGCAGATCAATCTGAATATGATAATAAAATAAGTATTCATGGTAAACCGCTTATCCAAACAAAGAAAACAGCAGAAGCAAGCAAGAATAAAAGAAAATCTACTGACTGTGAGCTTGAGACACTCCTGTTAGAAATTGAGGCCAGGAGAAATATTTTATATGATGATCTTTCCTCTGGTGTAACTAATAGAAGAAAACGTATTGAGTGGGAGTGTGTAACTAAGGCTGTAAAGCAGCAGGATCAGAGCATCGCACTGGGGCCAAAATAAAGAAAAGTGGTCCGACATCAAAGTCAATGTAAAAAAAAAAAAAAAAAAAAAAAAGAATTGCTGCACATCGGAGTGTTGAAGCCACATGAGGAGGTCCAGGGATGCTGGAGCTAACCCCACATCAGGAGAGACTAGCCTCTGTTATCAGAGGAACTACACTTCCCTCCATCTTGCCATGCTACATGCGGGCAATTCAATATTATTTGAAACCAAAAAAAAAAACAAAACATTATTTAGATACTATTCAGTTACAAATCAGTACCAAACTTTTAGTGAAATATTAAAAAGACTTTATTAGGTCTTTGCTGCGAATTGCATTTTAATGTTTACATGTTTAACCATAGGAAATCTTAAGTAACTGGGTGTCATCCCGACTTGGTGGTCTCATACGGTTGGCATGGCGCCGCTCAGGGATGACTGAAAGATGCCGGCCAGCTCCCATTGAAAGATTCCTGTTGCTATGGGAACCTGAGCACAGCTGGGGCCAGATCAGTGCAGATATGTACAAGGATTGCTTTTGGTAACCTAAATTGGCTGATAATCCAGTCGTCATCCTGGACCAGCAGGTCAGCGTGGTCCCTGAAGACACGCTCCTTCCAAACTCTCCAATGTCTTCTAGGTGTCCCGAAGCTTCCAGAGTTGCACAGTTACGCTTCAATTTCCCACAGTTATTTAAAGGGAGCACATGTAATTATCTAACCAAGTCAATTTATAATGTCTCCCATGACTTGTTCCTAATTAATAAGATCATCTGTGCTTTCTTCTCAGTGAGAATGAGTGTGTTTCATTTCATGCGTGTGGTGGACGTCTGCTTGCCTCACAACCGATCACTCATTGATGTTTGTTGACATCTTAACGTGACATAAACAGAGGTTTACTTTGGATTTATGTTGTGGAAATGTTTTAAGGTGGAGAAACTGGGTTACATTTGGTTTTATTTTGTTGTTTGGGTGTAAGCCAAAGTTCTCAAATATATGAAGAAATGTTGTTTTCAAATCTCTCTTGGCTTCAGGAGACCCAAGAGAACATATTTTGGTGTGTAAAAGTCAGATTCACTTCTTTTTAGTTATAATTTGCTTGGCGGTACTCAGACAAAGAATTGTGTGACAGTACATGGCACTCGATGTCTTTTTCAGGGAAGTGCTTACATCCTCCAGTAAGAAAATGCTAAATCACACATTACATCCGCCAAAAAGTCTGTGAAAGTCTCCGCTACAGATGTTCCACCACGTGCACATTTTTTGGGTATCAAGAAATGAAAAATGTCAAGCAGGCTGAATTCTGTATCAGACAAGAGTAGGACAACATTTGTGTCCCTAAAACTCCAGCAAATTGCTCACTTTAGTTCCAACATGTACACAGACCGTTGTGAAAGAAAGAGACTTTATCCCAATGTTTGTGATATTGGCTAGTGTCAAATTCAAAATCGCTTTAAATGTATACTCAGAACAGTAGATTTCCTCAGTGAAAACATTTGAAATGTTTTGTATGTTCTATTGTGAATAAAATGAGATTCGCTCTGAGTTTATGAGATTGGGCTCTGTTTATAATTTACATTTTACACAGTGTTCCTACTTTTTGGGACTGGAGTTGTACGACCAGACTTGTTAAAGGAGAATGCAAAATATAGTTTGAGACGGCGTCTAGACAAATCTGTCACATCCACTTTGGCAGTGATTTCACAATGGAGTTCCTTTCCTTTGGAGGAAGCTCTGTAGAGACTTGCTTCATACTTAATGCAGTATGTAGTTGGTAGTCACAAGCCTAAAATTGGGTTTGTATATGTATGCAGTTTGTAGTTGTTGAACAACAACTAAAAATATGCTGTTTCATCAACAGGCTTGTTTGGGTTCAGCTCATATACGCTATGTCGTATATGTTATGGAAGATTTATACCCAGCTTGTTTTGTAACGTGCAACATTTCTGTCTGCCGCTGCCAGCTCTGAAAGCACGTGGGGTCGTGCACCACAGCACATGTTGGCGGCATGTGTTTGCAAGTGTCATCGCCACCTGGGACGAGTGATCTACATAGCATGATGCTAATGCTGCATTCGAAGCGTTCACCTGCTTCAGTTGGGAGTAAGAGCTGTCAGGAGCTGTGGAATGAAGATTTAGACAGAGGAGGTTCGGGGAGCGAGAGGCTCCTCGCATCTGCAGTCTTCAGCTTTAATGACCATAATTGGGCCAGGCTCAGGTGAGCCTTCCACACTTCAGCCAAATTAGAAAAGAGTCTCAGAGCAGCAATTGAAGTGGCAATGGTGAACTGACAGTGATCTGTCTGTGAGTGGATTTGGAAAAGTCTTTTAACTGCTGAGCTTGTGGTTCATCGTCATGTGCAAAAGTTAGAACCCATTTTTTTTAACCTCTAAGTTCTTTTTTTGTTGTTGTTGTCTAAAGACAAAATAGAAATCAACTGATACTATTAAGGAAATAAAACATCAGATAAATGGCAATATTTAGTTTTTTATACTGTGCCATCATTCATTTAAGAAAATCAATGAATGAAAGGAAAAAAAGTGTGGACAATACGGAAATACTATGTACACCCTTACTGTGTATTAACACAATGCCAAGAGGGAGCGATATTAGCAGTAGTCCCTAAATATCAATTGTTGCTGCACATCAATCTCAAAACGGTTGACTGTTTTCATGTTTTTACACAAAAAAAGCATAGAAGTAATGATTCTAACTTTCTCACACGACTGCAGAGAAATTGTTGAAAAAAATGCATCTTTAAAAAGAAATGACTAACAATTTGTACATGTGTGTTCACACCTTACATATAGTAAGTAATTGTTAAAAGAATGATCCTTGATCTTATCACATTTGTGGGATCGGTTTCATTCAGGATAACAAGATTGTTTTTGTATTCCTATGGTCAGGATTAAAAATAGCTTATATTTAATTAGAGGACACATCATTATCAATGTACCTGAAAAAA
Source organism: Zenarchopterus dispar (assembly GCA_028564865.1). Lineage (NCBI taxonomy): Eukaryota > Metazoa > Chordata > Actinopteri > Beloniformes > Zenarchopteridae > Zenarchopterus > Zenarchopterus dispar. The sequence continues at coordinate 4,672 of JAOWBL010069473.1, forward strand.
GCAGATAAAATGAAAGCAAAACCTGAGTGGAATTGATTTCACTTAACAGCCCTTTGGGGTGACAAGTGGATGCTTGTCCATGGCCTGGAATACATTGGTATTCTGTGGGGTTACCTTTCCAGCTCTCAGAACCAAAGCCAACGTTTAATTTGCGACTAAAATGAGGTGAACTTTCTGTGAAGCGGGTCATGTTACTGCTGTAATCAAAACACCCCTTCTTTGCTCTTAATCTGACTTGTGATGTATGAGAGGACATATGCCATGGCTGGTGTGAATATGAGATAGAGTATGTGCAGCAGAACCCTTTCTAATTTTGACACTCTCCTAAATGTGCATTTTACTTTTTTTTTTTTTTTTTAAATCCAAAATTTGCTGATGGCAATGTAAGTGAATACTTCAAAGAGGGGGTCAATAAGAATCAAAGACTTTAAAGATCACTTAAAGCCAAATTCAGATGATGTCTTGCCTCAGCTGTGGGAACTCTACTTCCAGTTCAAACAGAATGATGTTGGGGGACACAAAGTGTGATGAAATTGTCATACCAGGATGAAACCCATAAACTGTAGAAAGAGAAGAAGGAGGAGGAAATGAAATAACACTGACTCTTTTACGTAGCAGCTGTCAAAGTGGTGAAATGGCAGTGGTTCTATAAAAAGAATTGTGATGGATTCCTTTAGTGACTGACCTGTGAAATGCTGAAGAGAGCTTCAGTTTGGATTATGGTTCCTCATGCTCTCCGCTCGTATTCACCTGGGCTTACAGTTTGTAATCAGGTTATACCCAGTTTAGAGTTCTTTTTTGCCATATAAAGCAATTTTTCGACTTGCAGTCTATTCTCAACGCACAGTTAAAAAATAGGCCATTTCCAGGGGAGTGCCTGGTAAAGGCGGACCACCAAAAGTGGCCAGCAATTTATCCTGTACCCAAGTGCTGACACAAATAGCTCCTGTCAGAGAAAATTGAAAAAAAAATTAAAAGAAACAAAAGAAACTCATGCTCAGAAAATGCATTAGGTAAAACTTGACTATATACTTGTTAGAAGCAATAACTTGCATCTGTTTGGGGTCTTCAGGTGGGAAGCTCCTTTTGCCTTTGTTTCATGTAGTTAGTCCCACAACCCCTCCAGGAGGCTAAACCGTCATCTCTGGTGTCCCACCCCTCACCCCCTAATGCACCTCACCAACACAACAACTTCGACTATCAAACCTAGAACCACCATTATCACCAGAGAGAATGGGAAAAATGAGCCATGGCCAAGGAGGTTAGTCCAATCGGACAGGAATACTACCACCGAAATTGACTGTACAAAAATTAGCAGCCTTTAGAGAAGACTAAAAGAAAAAAAACCCTAAAACATATTACATTGCATATCCCTCATACTGCATGAATTAAAATAAAACACATCAGGCAAAATGACCTCCAGAGGCATTTAAAGCTTTTACCGAAGTAGGTACAAATGAAGTTTTAAAATGGTCAAGTTTCCATTTTGGATCTCAATAACTTCTGCATTTTAGAATTGTCCCAGAAGAGACCATCCACTTTGCTCCACTGTAAATGCTTCTTATGCAATTCTGGTCGTTGAGGGCCAGTGTCCTGCATGTTTTAGATGTTTCCCTGCTTTTACATGCCTGATTGAAATGTGCAGATCACGATCAGCGTGTCATTAAGAACTGCACAAGCCTGTTAATGACACGTTCATTTGAAGCAGGGAAACATCTAAAACATGCAGAACAATGGCTCCTGAAGACCGGAGTTGGATGACCCCGTGTCATGGTGTTGAGCTGCAGTTGAACCTTGTTGATTTATGCACAACAAATCGAGTTGGCAGGAAGTCAAACACAAGAATAGCGTTGAGAATCTGGTCAGTTTTCAAAATAAACACCACAAGCTCACTCTGATACATACGTAGGCATTGTACCTCAAGGCTTGAAGCAAGCCAATGGGACTCCTTTCCTTTTTTGTTTTTGAAGCTGTTTCACCTTCCCCCCTGAAGACTTTGTCAGTACTGAAAAAAATCCAGTACTAACAAAATCCTCAGGATTGAAAATGTTCCTCATAATTTCATGAATCCAGCCAAAAAGGCAGTGCTCAGCAGCATTTCACTGTAGCACTTTCTCTTCTTTTTAGAGGTGGGAATAGATAAAACCTTTTATGGATACCGATCCCATTACACACTGTGGTTATTGATATCTCAGTTCCCTAATCAATTCAGACTGAGTTTAAATGAGTAAACAAGTACACCTACACAGGTTTTTAGCCTCAACACAGTTTTCTTACTGTTTCCAAATCCAAAGTGAGCACTGCCAACAGCTCGGGAATGTAACACCTCTGCAGGTTACAGCAGTATCTCCACTTCAACTGCAGCTGCAGCCACACATAAATATGAGTCTGTCACTCAAATATTGCAAAAATAAATGAGGACTGAATTGTTAAGTTCAGAGACATCTGATTTTGATGCTTCATGAAATGTGGAACCAGTTTTGAGGTGGAAACAGTTTTGATTCTCACCTCTGGCTACCGATGGGATCCAGTGTAAATTAGGACTGGGAATAAAGTGTCAGGAGTTTTGATGACTGTCTTGTGGTGGGACCACTGCTGTGCCATAGGAAAACAAATCCAGAAAGACTATATTGATAAAGATAGCAAAGTGGAAAATCTAGTCGAATGACATCGGCAGAAGCTTTTGTTTCTCTGGCTGTTATCAAGACATCACCATTGAGGACAATGAAATCTCACACTCTGTGGGTGTCCACAGAGAAATACAGGGAAAAAAATGCTCCTTTACTAATGGAGCTCTGTAATTGCACAGCAGATTATGATCTGGTAAAAAATAATAAAAGCTACAGGATAAGTAAAAGCTGGAGCCTTGCTCCTCTGGAATCTGTTCATCTCTCCTTGCTCTTCTCTTTTTTCAGAAGACATTAATCAAAGCCTAATCTTCTTAAACAGAGCTCTCCGTGCACGTGTTAGATTTGACCCAGCTGGAGGTGGTCGTTGTAAAATTCAAACACTATCTGATAAAGGTTGAAGGAATTCGTTCTCTTGCTGACAAATGTTGGTAAATCGGAAATATGCATAGAAACAGGAAACGTGTAATTAATCACTTTGAACTGATATATACCCTTAAAACTTCTTAAATGTATTTTCACAAGGATACTTTGTTGAGTGATTTGTCAGGATTTGATTATCACTTCAGCGGAGAAAAGACAAAAACATGCAGGCATGCACATAGTGACATTTTCTGCTCATGTTGTTCTTCCATCTGGGTATTTCTGATAAGATGGAGAACAAGCGACATGTGTACACACACACACACACACACACGTTGTCTTTGTATTTATAGCTTTGTTACTGCTTTTCTGCATTAATTTACATTATATCTGCTCGTAACCGTACAACAACCTAATAAAAATTTGAAACACAACAGGCTATTATTGCAATTATTAGCTAGTCCAAACTTTTGGCATCAGTGACTTCAAGCAAGTGCTTTTGCTCACTCTGGATCGGACTATTTTTCTTTAAAGAACTGCTTTACCTCCAACACATCTGTAGGACATTTCACGTGAACGACTCTCGAGCTTATTACACAGAATCTCTGTGGGATTAAGGTCTAGGCTCAGGCAGATTTTATTTTTCTGATATGCGTCCTCCTGCATCATCCAACTCCTACGAAACATCAGCTGGTAGATAGCTGGGCTGACATTATCTTGTTGGGTATTTTTCCTTGATCCTGGAAACTGATCCAGGCCCTGGAGCAGTGAAGCAAGCCTTTATCATGGTGTACCCTCCACCATACTTCGTTGGTGTTTTAATGTTGGTAAACTATTCCCAGGTAGTCTGTTGTTCTTATTTGGAGAACTTCAGTTTCTTCTGTGGTGTCTGTTATAGACACAATGCCTGTGCAATGATTTACATATTTTAGAATCCTAAAGAGAGATGTTTACAATCTCTGGCTTGTTGTTTGCAGGTTCTTTTTTAAAAAAATCTCATAATGGATTCGACATTTTGGAGTCATCTCAGCTTTTATTCATTTGAACCTCAAACTTTTAATACTTTAGTGCCTTTTATCAACAGTAGTAGCTCAAACTCACACCTTTAAACTCATTTTATTAATTAAACTTCAGCAATGGAAAACATGAATTCCAATTAGCTTTTGTGAAAGAAATTAGTCTTTAGACAACTGTAAATGAACGTTGTCCTGATGTTCAGGTTTTCACTACACAGTATGATAAATGGCAGATAATTCAAAATAGTCTGTGGTTTTTGTGATGAAACAGGTACTTGCATGTTTTTGAGTGTGCATGCTTCCATTATATCTTATATGAAAGGACAAATGATGAAGAAAAACAGATCTGTAAATTTATCTGTCACTGCAGATCTAGTGTAAAGAGCTTTTTCAAAGTATGTGTTTGTGGTTTGGGTTTGAGGTCTCATGTTGATATCAGAGGATGGTTTGTTGCATGCAATATCCTCTGTCTTAACAAATCCAATATAAACTCAGCATTACAATTACCTCAACATGATCACTACAGCAAAATTCAAACAGAGCATCAATATCAATTGATTAATGCACACATGGTACCCAAATAAATGTGCAGTACTGAGCTTGTAAAATCTCTTCACCTTCTTTGTATGGTTATTATGGTCTGTGGTTTTGGTTCTTGTGTCTCAGTCAGCTTTTTGGTTTTGGTCCTTTTTGCTTCGCCGCTCTTTTTTAAGGATTTAGTCGTGGTAAGACTATCTTATCCTGTTACTCTGTGTTATCCAAGGGGATTTGAGGTTAGTCTTCAGATTGTTGGTTTGCTCTGTTGTTGGGAGTTATTTACACCAGATGTTCTCGGTCATGCTGATCTTGTTTCCAGATTGCCATTTCACCACCTGCTCTCTCTTGTTCATTTACTCACCTGCATCAATTAACCCTTCCAGTGTGTACGGCCCATATTTCGTTTTTCTTCCTTCCCAGATTTCTGTCACTTCCACCATCCCACTGCCGTATTGTTTTCTTCCTAAATCCAGGTTTGCTTGGATATCTGTCTCAGACCCTATTTATATAGTACCTTTAATTATAGACTTAGTATCTTTCACACTACCAACAACATTGTCTGTTTCTGATACAATTTCTATTTCATAATGACATGTATTCTACGTCAGATATTCATGTGAACAGCCCTTTGAAATTTTGTGCATGTACATCAGATATCATTCAGTGTTATTTCTTCAACAAAAGATAGTGTTTTATTACTAAGACTATACTGAAGTGAGAGAATTGATTGAGACAGGTAACAAACAGGCAAGGATGGAAACCATTCAGGCAATGCCACATCTCACCACTGACTACTACCAATACCCTTCATTTTAGCTGACTGATTTTTCCAGCTCTGCTGGTGTCATGCTGAGTTCAGCATGCCTGTTGAGGAGACCATCCATCATACAAAGCTCAGCGCATACATGTAGGTAAAAAAAAAACTATTTGAATTCTGATATTTTTGTTCTCACATGGTGGTATGGTTATGTGTCAGATATATATCTGACCTAGGACCCCATACTGAAGTGACACAATTTTGATCTAAAAATCAGAATTAATTATTCTGTATCTGTATCCACAGAGACCTGAAAAAAGAATTGAATAGCACTAAATCTATATTAGATCAGTGGAAAATCAGTGTCACTTTAGCCTGGAGGTGTGTAGTCTTTGTTAGGTAGATGGTATATTTATTTCCTCTTGCCTGTGGAGTCCTGCATTTGGGTCCTCCCAGCACAAATTGCAACATTTTCAAGAAGGAAACTGGCCACTTATTTGTTGTTGCAAAGTTAGCCTTCATTCTGGCTCACTGTGTCTCTCTGAAGTGATCAATACCGCACTTATAGTGATGCAATCCACTAGCAGGGGTAAGTCAGAGGTTATAAGGAGAGCTGAGCTGAGGTTGGTCCTCCCTCCTGTGGAGTGGTCGGTGTGGAGAGGGATGGGCATCCCCTCACTTCAAAAGCTGATGAGACCAGGAATTAATGAAGTCCACTGAGTTTTTTTGTAAGTCTGGGTGATATGGTGTTAGAAATGGCTGTGTGTAAAAAGACTTTTAAAGGAAAATGTCATTTCATCTCGTAAAGATGAATATATTGCTGTAGCGTCCCACATTCCTCTGAGAGAATGGCAGAGCATCATCCAGGAAGTCATGACGGAAAAAATCAGGAATACAACAAATTAATGAGTAACGAGTATCCATGCATCCATGGACGCCTCTGAGATTGACCAGTTTTGCTAAAAGGTGGGAGCAAAAGTGCCACCCAAACAGTGACTGACTGCATCCATACAGTATTGGCAGAGACTGAAGTATACTGGGTGACTAAGAGGCTTAGTCATGACTTGATGTTCATAAAGAGAGTTATCTGCCAAATTACAGTATCTATGTTCCACCTGCTTATTCTCATTGAATGTTATCACATTTTACAGTCATGTCAAAGCAGGTGGTGCCTCTCACATACGCACATGGTGTCCTTTGACGTCAGTGTTGATGCAGGTGTCTTGGATATTTTAAAGGCCAAGTGAAAACATTTATGAATTTTGTATCATTTTGAATGAAACTGCCAGAATCGAATGACTATGTTTCCCTTTAGTTCTGTAAGATTCCATGTCACTTGCTGCTTTCTTTCACTTCCACATGCTGTGAAGTTAGGTTTAGGGACAAAGCTGCTTAGTGTTAGGAAAAGACTTTGTTTTGACTTACAGGACACTAATGTAAATAGTGTGCCAAGGACATGGATAAAAAAGCAAGAACATGCGCTTCACGATACTAACTTTATATGTTGGCTTCTGAATCTTTAAGGGTGATGTCACAAATGATTTATGACACAGAAGAAAATGGCAGTGTGATGCTTTTAGACAAAGGCTCAGCTAATTCTAGCTAAGTTTATTTTCAGACAAAAGAACTTTTGAAGCTGCACTTTCTTTATCTCCCTAACACAGCTTACCTTTTTTTTTCACCAACAGTCATGTAATGTCAGAAAGCCAGAGTTCCTACAAGCTTTAACATGGTGGTTAAAAAGACATCTGACCTTTTCATTTTCCATGACATTTCACATATAATAACTTGGGTTGAGATTACAGCTCGAGTTGCTTTTTCTGCTCAGCTATTTCATATGAAACACGTTATATAAACTGTTAATTACTGTATGGTAATAAAAGCTTTGCTTCGTGTCCTCAGGTCCTTAATGGTCAGGTTGTAAATTTCTCTGTAATCAACAGCTGCTAGCTGCTCTTTATCATCTTCGCTGGCCTTGCAGCGTGTTTGGTGATGTAAAATTAAACTCTGAAATGGCATTTTCAAACCCAACAAGACATGACAAGACAATAGCGTATCTCGAGCTCTTCCCAACAGTATAATATGTAATGTGATGGAACATAAAGTGGGGCTATTTCAGAATCTGATTTCCAAAGAACTGCAGTGTAGCTTTTCAAGGCTACTAAATTCACAGAAGAGACATCTAAAGTAAAAAAAAAGTGTGTCACAATAAAGCTAATTAGTGTAACAGTGGTCTTTTGTGAGCTGGATTTTTATTCCACATCTTGTGCGGTCAGATTCAACCACCACCACTGAATATCCAGCAGGGTGCAACACACAACGGGTTTATCCAACACAGTTTTTGTTAATAATGATACTCTTTCCAGAGCTAATGCTCATTTGTGGTATACTGTAGCAGCTCTGGATTCCAACCCCCCAGCTTCTAGCGCCCACTGATTAAAAGATAGATGGTGTTGAGTCAAGTGGAAGCACCTGTTCTTCTGGCTGCTGCTGCAATCATCTGAGCCGCTGCCCCACAGCTCCCCATGCAGCTGAACACCAATCACACCCCACCACCACATCGTGGGACTGAAGCCTGGTTCACACATGAGTCTTTCAGTGGTTTTGACTCGATCTTCAGTGGAACCTAAGCCCCACAGAGAACCTTTCTGATGTGGAGCACCTCCTTGGCTGGATTTTTAAGATTACGAGTTTACCTCAATGCTTTGAGACTGCGTGATAATCGCACAGTAGTCTGCCCTTTTAAACACACATATCTCACTGTGAATTCTTCATTCTAAAATTTTACAGATAAAAAAGGAGTGGTGTCAAATAAAAGCTTTTTTTTTTTTTTTTACTTTATCTTCCCCAAACTCCCTGAATTGTTTACACACAGCCTTCACAGGTTAAGGTAATGTCCATCTATGATGTTTTATTTAAAAAAATTTCCCAGATCCTCAATACCAAGCTTATGTCTGCTGTCCTGACAGCTTGATCTGCTAAGCATTAATTGATGTGGTTTAGCTGTGGTCAAGTGTTAAAATAGACTTGATCTTGATGCATATCTGTTGCAGAGCAAAGTAGATTGTCACTCCTGAGATGCTTCTAAACTGAAACTTTTATTGTCTAGAATGGAGATGATTTACAGCACCTGGCGGACGCTGTCGTTCCACTGGAGGACTTGAGTTTGAGATTCCTTTTATTTGTACTTCATGATCTAACACCTCCTTGGGTTTGGTCAAACAGTTATGTGGCTTCTGGGATCACTAATATGCAGATGATACCTAACTATCTTTGTGTTCTCACCAGATTACCTTACAGTTTTAGCCAGAATCTCAGCCTTTTTTACTGATATTTCAGTGTGAAATTCTGCCTTCATCTCAACCTCTCCATGACTGACTTATTGATCATTCCAGCCAAACCATCCATCCTACATGATATCACCATAGAATTTAGGTCTTATGATGTGTTAGACCGATGTCCAGTTTTCCTTCTTGGATCTGAAGACCATATTTGACTCAGAGCATATGTGACTCAGTATGCCACCCAAGTACTGGTACCAGTCATAGTTATCACTTCCCACCTACTGAAAAGATTTTCTAACAGGTCCAGGTCCTGGGTTTCCATGGCTACCAGAATGAAATTACAAACACTAATTTTGACTAACAAAGTGACTCCCAGGTATGCACCTTGTGATTTAAATTCAGTCATGTGAGCTTGTGTTCCTCCTCGTCCACTATGTTTTTCTCAGGAATACCATTTGGCACTGCCAGGCCTTTACACTAGGTAATCTCTCTCCAGACAGTTCATATCTGTGGTTCCACAATGGTGGGAAAAGCTGCTAAATGCTGTGAGATCAGGGTGTCCCTCTCTACCTTCAAGAAACCCTTAAAATGTCACCTTCTTCAGAGCAACTCCTTCCCTAACATCTCCAACACAGTTAAACTCATAATTCACAGTTGTTTCACACCTGTTCTTTAACTGACATTTAAATGATGTGATTATTGTGATTAAGCTAAACATTCTTCCTCACTTGCAAGTGGTTTTGGTTAAAAGATATTGGCTGAACGAATAAATGAAATGTAATGACTACTGAAGTCATAAATCAAAACTTCCACTGCGGAGAGACCTTCCTCTCTCGAGACCTTCTCTTCTGCGACCAGGCTGATTGGGAAAAAGGATGCATCATTATTTGTCTTCCCAACACATTTAAAAACAAACTTTAATTTAAACTTGTGGAGCACAGTGTGTTAGAGTCACTTTTGTCCCCTGGTGGGATTTTTCCTTTGGTCTCCTCTGATGTGTCTCCCTGGCTCTGGTACTGCTAGCCTGTGTGCCATAGGGAGTCGTTAAATCTCTCGCTGCTGAGAAAAAGCCATTTCTTTTTGCTGATCATTAAATGTACCCTTGTTTAGAAAAAATAAACACTTCATGTCAAATGTGCATGATATAGATATTTCAGAATAATGCATTTCTTCTCTGTTCACCACTTTTCAAACACTTTTACTCTCACGGTTAAGGATGTATGTTGCTGTATCATCCGCTTGTTATGTACAGATACGCCGTGAAAGCTTTGACATTTGCAGAGGTGTCAGATTTCGTGGCCTTTGTCACAACATATTCTTCAAAACTTTCAGTGGCTGACATTCAGATTTCATTTGCATCAGCTGCAGATGCTCTGTGCACAGTTAACACAAATATTAAAGCTTATTTTTTTTCTCCAGCACAAACAGATATTCAGCTTAACATCTTTTGTTAAAACAATTTGATTTTCATATTTATTTGCCTTTTTTTCCTCAGTTGATGGAACATGAGGCGGAAATGGCAGTCTCTGCTCCTGCCTGCATTGCTCACAGCTTGAAGTGGGTCTGACAATCTGTTACCTGGACTGCATGATGGGATAAAAATAGCTTGGAGCACAGGCAAAACTTGAAATGGGCTGAGGCTGTTGATAGTTCTTGATGGTGCCCTTCTGTTCTTTAATCATGTAAAGGTGTTTTTTTAATTTATTTATTTTTTAATTTTTGCTGGTCTAAAGTTGTGATCAATAGTTTGGACTGACACACAGATCAGTGAACTGCAGTGGGATCACATATCACTGTAGTTTAATTTAGAAAAATATTAAATAAAATAACTGGCGGCTGTTCGGTGTAATTAACTTAATGGTAAACTTCTTGCTTGAATCAAGCTTACACAGCATAAACCCACCACTGGAGGCACTGTTGCTGTTGAACCCCTAACGTGGTACCACCATCACCTCGCAACTGCCTTTATCTTCAATCTGGAAATAGTTTATGTTATCAGTTTACCTGCTGTTGTAATTTCATGCTGGTTGATAACAGCTGCTTCAACCCCCTTACCAAAGCTGTTTTTATGGATGTGGTGCAGGTGCATGCCGGTCACTGTGTAGAACTGGGTCATTTTACAGGCGGTAAAGCAGCTAAAAGAATCAGAAAACTGAATGCCTGGCAAAAAGCAACATCCCATCACAAACACAGCTGCATTTTTATTGAACAGGTGTCTTATGTTGGAACTGTGGTAAAGCTGTGGTTTTAAATCCCACTTTGGAAGATTCTGGTAAAGACTATTTAAAATAATCAAACTTTAAACCAGCAGGCAGCAGGGTGGTGGTTAGCACTGTTGCCTCACAGCAAGAAGGTTCCTGGTTCAAGTCCCAGGGCCTGCCAGGAGTCTGTGTGGAGTTTGCATATTCTCCCCTTGCTTGCATGGGTTTTCTCCGGGTACTCCAGTTTTCTCCCACAGTCCAAAAACATGTACATTAGGTTGATGGAGAACTCTAAATTGCCCGTAGGTGTGAGTGTGTATGGTTGTTTGTCTATGTATGTGACACTGCGATGGACTGGCGACCTGTCCATGGTGTACCCCTGCCTATCACCTGAAATGGGCTGGGATTGGCTCCAGCCCATGACCAAGTAGATGGATTCAAATAAAAATGGATGGATGGATGAAAACTTTAAACCAATGCAGAAGTGGCTTGTTGTGCAATTCCACTGACGTAACCCAGACCCACAGAAAATGTGAAACAGATATATTTGTCCACACATCTACAACATAGCAGCCTCACAATTGATAGGGAGATATTGTGAGATGACAGTGTTGTGTGTTGGCTTTTATGTCAATTTTTGGGCAGAAAATGCATCAGGTGGGTTTTGAACTTGTGGTCTCTGTTCTGGAAGCAGAATAGTGCCATCCACTTCCTGTTTAACAGAGACAGCGTACAATTATGTAAGACTTACACAGAGTTGTGAATCGTGCATACAGCAAGATGTTGCAAGTAAACATCATGTCATAAATTATTTGAGAAAATGAACGTGGCAACTAGTAGTGTCACGTGTGACTTTGATGTCATTTTGTTGCAACATATAAGCTGCATCTCCATCTTTACCAAATCTGGAAAATATATTCTTTGTGCAAATGCTTTTATTATGAAAACTGCAGCATTTTCCTCATTGGATAAGTGTACAGTACTCATCAAATATTTTGTCATGAGAGCAGGTTGATTGATCACTGCCAAAATCACAAGCCTTAAAGGAGTTCTGGCTCCTTAAACCTCCTATTTAAAAAACAAAATCCTCTTTTATGAAAACTAAGACATTACATTTTTCAAATCTCTTCAGGGATGTTGATGAACAATTATAAAACAGAAAAAAACAAGAACTAGACACCTCACTGTGTATAAATGAGATGATTTTGTCTGTAACGTAGTAAAAACGATAAAATGTAATAGCAGATAGTTTAAAATAGTAGTTAATAGTAGAGATATTGTAGAGATGTAATGTTTTTTGATAAACAGGGAAAAATAAAACAAGTGTTTTGATCAGTGTAATATCAAAACTCTATTAATCAAACATTAATGCTTTGTTAAGGTGTTGTCTTGCAGTTATTAATTCAGGTGATAAAGAAGAGTAAAGGACTGCTGTACACTCCTCTGAGTGTGTGTGTGTGTGTGTGTGTGTGTGTGTGTGTGCGACCAGCAGCCTCTGCTTCTCTTGGTTTCACTCATTCTGCACTCGTGTTTAGTTTCATAGCCCTCTCTGTTTATTTATTGATGTATTCCCACTATTCTCATTTCCCACATTATGGGTGTCAGAATATGAGCAGAACTCCCACCAGCATGCCAAGGTTAAATTGATAAATTTGTATCTAATGTGGTAAATGCTTATTAATGACCCTCTATCTAATTTATTGATTCATTGCCATGTAATCATTAGGTCCCAGTTTATTTTTGTTTTTTTCTTTTTCTTTATTTTTTCCCTTGATATTCTCGTAGCTGAGGGCTACATGGAATTTCTTCTGTTAAAAGTCTGGAGGAAACTGTTTTTGAGCAGATCTAGTTGGAATTCATGGCCATTCAGTTAGTTTGTTTGTGCCAAAGTCCATCCTTGAGGCTGTAATTTCTTTGCTGACTGCAAAGCAGGTTACAAAAAATCAAGAAAGTTTTTGACGTATATCTTGACCTCAAATAATGAGCCAAGTGGATCTTTGTGAGTCAATCAAAGCCTGGGTTTCATGATGTCTCTCATTGTTATTGTTGTGATATTTGTAAACCAGACGGGGGGGATCTTCATGCAGGAGTTTTGTTTTGTTCAGGTAATAAAAAAGAAAATGTAAAAAAATAATTTTTCTGCAAACTTGTTTGTAACATCCATTTTTGAAAGTGGCTAACGGTAAAGATGATAAATGGTGGTGTCTGATGCATGTTGGTTGTTGGCAATGCCTAAGACAAATTAAAATGTGAAATAGTCAAGATTAATATTGCATTACATTGCAGACTATTTATGGTTTATTTCCTCATGTCTAAACACTATTTTTTTTAACATGGTTTCATGATTTGATGCATCCCTTCGAAGGTCTTGTAATCCTCTAGATCCAAGAACTTATTTTGTTGCATCTGCATTTGAACAGGCATCAAAAGACTTCAGGATGTAAACATCCAGAAAACAGTGTTTTCAGGTGTGACATATCTCTCACACGCAGCCAGCTGCTCAGTATGGCCATCTCGAGTCTCATCAGCCATGACTGCATACATTCTTTCTCCTTTCAGTTTGATGATGATGGTAGCAGGGACACCATTAGTATTTGTAGGCAGTGTTGCAATCATAAAAACAGACTCAATATTGTTTTGCATTGGCAGAGTAGGACATTTTCCCTTCTTTTTCATATTTGCATTTGTTCGAATAAATGTCAGTAAACACTAGAGGCTTTGCTCTTCCTGTGTCATCACAACATCATCATAAACTGACTGCTTAAGGTACCAAATAAAGGGTTTATAAAATCTGGAACTGCACTTCTGTGTCCTTATTATTCCACTGGCTCGGACTACTCGTCTGCGCACAAAAGGAAGATAATTAGTCACACCTCATTCCACTGGCTGACTCAAGGTTATTTGGCTAATTATGTGCAGGTAGGGATACTTATGCAAATACGACCACGTGGATGGTGGATCTCTCAGAGCTGCGGAAAGGTCGTGTTCCTCATTGTTGCCTAACAAACGTCCGAAGCAAAGGTGGTTCGATGATGGTCCTTGAGAGGCCAAAGGTCACGTTCCCGGATCCCTTGACCTCATTTCAAATACAAAAGTCACTGCCAGTTTGCATAGGAAGGTGAAAGACGTTGGACAGTTATGTTTCAGACGTGAGTGGTGCCTTCACTTGACTCAGAGTTCGTAAATTTAATGTGCAAATTTACGTGATTGTAAATAAATATGAAAACAAAAACATTCAAAACAAAAAAAAAGAACCCTTCAAGCAAAAAGTGTTTTCTGTTTGTGTCTTCAAGAATAACACTTTGTTGTATCTGAAAATCAACCAAACAAATGTAAATAATATTTACGTTCAGTTCTAGGTCCACTAAAAAACCCTGCGCTGTGCACTGAGAAATGTTGTAATACCACTTTCTTCCACTAGGGGTGGTATAAATCATTGCAGAGTTCATTCTACCATCATACATCAATCTGAAGAAGAGGCAGCACCACTGTTTCTTCCCACAATCCATTTTCAAATAAACATATTTCTTTTACATTAAAAGATATTCATTTCTTTTACGTTAAAACATATTCATTTCTTTTACTTTTAGATTAAAAGTAAACTCAAAGGATTTGAGCCACTCTGTCTGTTTTTTAATGCAATATTTTATTTTTTAGCCAAATACATACTGAAAGCATCTTTTTCATCTTTGTAATTAATGGCTATTTGGAGGAAGTTAACATGTCATAAACATGGCACACAGAGTTGAAATTAGTTTATATTGTGACTGTGCTCTGTCACACAATTTTTAGTCAATTTCAGTTTTCTTTTTATTGCAAAGTTTGATTGCATCTTCAGATACTTATTCTATGCTAATTTGGTCTCCCAGACAATGTTTCATGAGCAGCAGGTTCATTGCCTCATAATTAATGACAACAGTAGGAAGAGGGGAAACTGCAGAACAAGATCAGCTTTTCAATTATGTATTGCCATTTGACTGCCAATAGACACACAACATACCACACACAGTGTGATATTGTGCTTCCTGTGATCTTCTCAAGTTTATATCAGCTGACAAAAACAAGTGGTCGTGTGGCACTATGATCATTTATTAACAAATATTAACAGTGCTTTTATGACAATAAACCCCCGGTTTGATGCAACTTTCATTAACACTGCAAAGCTCCCACAGGAAGTGACACTGGTTCAGGTTTCCAAAGATTCCTTAAGGTTAAAATCAGGAGCAATCTTAATAACTAAAATGATGAATTAGGATTTTACTAAAAACAAAAGAAAGTCTTTCTATTTCTGTACACAGTCAGAAATCACTACTTATGACAATCATTTAATGTGCAACACTTTACAGTTATGTACAGAATAGTCCATGTTCTAAAGAGATCAACTAGTCGTGTAAGATGGATGACTTTTTTTTTTAATTAGTATTTTATTTGAAAAATCAATTTCGTCAAACATAATTATGAATTTTCTGACATTCCCCAGAACAGCAATCTATGGACATTTTGCAAGAAT
>JAOWBL010069474.1:0-19960 GCA_028564865.1 Zenarchopterus dispar
TGTAATGGATCATAGATGGTCTGTGATTTGACAGGTTAAATATCAATTTTAATTGGATATTTTCAGGCATAGATTATTAAAAAATGGCCAGTGATCAGTGTGATTAATCCTTAAGGCTTACACGTCTGCTTTGACCCCTAGGTTGCTGTGAGGTGTGGCTAGGACAAGAAATGTATGAGCACCATGTCTTGCCTTATTTAAGACATTTTTTTTCTTCTATGAGGGCTTTTCTGTAAGTTAAAGACATAGTGATAAAAAGACAGCAGCAACTCTCCAAAGTCTGATGGCAAGTGCTAGGTGAGAAATATTAAGTAATTAATAAAAAAATAAATTATAATAGGAAGTTTTACTATCTTAATGTTTTTTTTTTTATTATATGAATTGAAAAAGGTGTAGCTTGAAATGTATATACATCTTACTCAAAAAGTTATTGTGTGCAAAGATGCTGAACAAATACTCTGGCCTTCTAGAAGAAATGTGGCCCCTTAATTCTAATCAGATATGCTAGACTCATTCTTTACTTCAGCCATTTTATTTTTTTAAAGCTGCCTGATTTCTTAAAGTGGTCTAGGTGCAATGTAACGGGCTAGGTCTTAAAAGTTTAGACTATAGGAGAGCCAAAATGTTTCAGGTAAAACAACAACTTGTTTTATGTCAAGGTCAATAGGGTAAATCAAAAAGCGCTTCACAGCCATAGGCCTAAAAGACATGTGCACACAATGCAGACTTTTGCTATAACATTTACTTAGGGCAACATCAGATTCCTCTGTTGTGCACATTATAAAATAAGTTAAATGTACACCCTTTTGCATTCTACTTGTATTGTAGAAAAGCATTGTTAGACTTAAAATGACCACGGTAAAGTAGGTAAATTATATCTGTGGTTTTTGATGATAATTCCTTTAGGATTCAATGAAAAATTTGCATATAATTGTGAAATCTTCAGTTTGATTGTGTTTGATTTAAGTCTCGGCCACAATGACCCATAACAGCTGCAACTGCTCTACAAATGATTTTTGGACCATTTCCTATGGCTTCCTTAATGCAGCTTTATAAGAATCCAGCATTTGTAGTCTGTTCCTAAATTTATGGTCAGGTTGATGGTCATGTCCGAGATTTTTTTTTACAAATGCGCCACGAACAGCCACCGGACAAATACCTTAGGAACAACCTAAGAGAACAACACACTATGTTCATGTAAGTATGGCGCGATAACACATTAAGTGGTTCTAGGTGGACATTAGAGCTTTCCCACGAACACCTTTTGAATGGAGATGTGTACGCATCTCTGTGCATACTTCCGAAAGTATATCATATGTGCACTTCTTGGCCACAGTTGAACAGAAACAGCTGCAACAACCGCAGATCTTCTTCTTTGTGGTGCAGCTACAACTGTAGAAGATGCAGCTGCAGTCCTCTTGCTGTGATTGCCATCTAGAAAATTACAAACATTTCCATGAATATTCCAGCATATGAAACGATCAAGACACAGATGTGTGGAGATACTGGACAGCCGCTACTTATATAGCCCAACAAAATGTGCCGAAATCCATAGGATGTTCCGACCAACCAGTTGAGATTGTCATGAGTTGCGGATAGTGATGTGGTGCAGCCAGCTTCCGACAACAGTTTTCATGAGATGGCTGTAAGTATACCGTCGGTAGGTTCCGAGGAACCCTTAAAAAGATCATATAAACTCTACGGCCGGCATGTGGCAAGAAATCATCTAATTTTCTCAGTGCATCAGGTTGCTCTTGAGAATTGAACAGCAGCCATAATGTCTTCCTAAAATGGCAGGTGGTGACTCTGCCCCCCTCCATGAATGTCTACAAACTCCAGATTTCGTACAAACTCAGAGATTCGTACGAACCCACTGTTCATTAAAACCTTTGAGACCGAGGCTTTAGAGAGCTTGTTAGCTCATGATATACAATATTTGATATTAATGGAAATTGAACTTGTCTGTTTTTTATAGGACACCCAGCATGAGTCAATTGAATGTAACGCTGTTTTAATGTTTGAGGGTACACATTTCACACATTTCAATATAGACATTTAAATTGTTGCTGGACAGTCAGTATTTGGACAACAGTACAATCGGAGCATTGTTTTGGTGGCTTTATAGAGCGGTGCCTTGGACACAATGGAATTGAAGAACACTATAGTTTTGTTTTTGTTTTTTTTTTTTTAAGCTTTTTTAGTTTTTGTTTTAAGTGCAATTCCTCAGGACCTGTCGCTTGGTCTGTTGGCCTCAGAGGGTCAATGTGGCAAGTCTCGTATGGTGCCACATCTGACCACAAAAGTAGACCAAAGACCTTTGTGTCAAACTAATTGTACATTTTTGACCGGGCTATTTAATATTGAAAACTTGAATGGTCAAATGACAAATGACACCAAGATGCAGTGTTCATGTCCTCAGTCTGCATGAGATTCTGTACTTCTCTGAGGGCTTTTATGTCACGGTTCCTCCATCACCCCCGTTGCCAAAGCATCATTGGAAAAAAATTCCTAGATTGCAGCCATTATTCATCATTTAGACTGTAATGAGTTTGTCTCTGCGACATGCACAATTATCTCAATGTTGGAAAAGGTGGTAACCTTTTAGATGTAAGATGCTGCGAGGCTTCAGAGACAGATCCTGGTGATCCTCAGAACACTCATCACTTTTTCTTTAATGATTTGTTTGTGACCTTTTTTTGGATTCACTGGAGGTGACTTCTTAGGCAAAATCAAAAGACAGGACTAACGCACATGCCAGATGTGGTTAGCATCAGAGCGTGAATGAGAGATTACAGTCGATGCCACACACCCACGCATGTTAGCGCTACAAAGGGCAGGACAAGTCCTCCATGCGACTGCCAGGACTTTTACTCGTCATTGCAAGAAATGTTACACAGGTTAGCTGACACATCACTGAGATTAGCTCGTTCAGTAGAATGTTTTCTGTTATTTTTTGCATGAAAGTAAAGAATTGCAGTGTTATAAGTTGATATTGTATGTTTCTGTAGAAAAAATGGCATTGGACACAAAATGTTTGCACATGTATTTAAGTAAAGAATTGTTCCTTCACAGCTTGGAACATTATGTGTGCCCATCTGTGACTTCAAAGTTTGGGTGTGTCATTAATTTGCAGTTAACATGCTCCTTATTTTAGATTCATGCACAGATTGGTCTCACGAAGCACAATTAAAAAGAGTTGTTGGAGTTTTTGAATAAATATAGCTTATGCAACAGTATCGTGATTGTGGATGAGTCAAAAAGGTTTATTTTTGTCGTGTAACCTTTGTTGATTTGAGTGTGTTGAGCTGAATATTCAAGCTCTCAGCTGTGCTTCACATTTAAATGGTTGCACTCGTTTATAGCTGTAGGCTTCTCACTTCAACCACAACTTTGTGGCCACATTCCTGATCCACTGGAGTGGGTGTGGGTTGGCTGTACTGGTGTACTTCATTTGCTCTTTGTGAGGTGGGGAAGTATTTTAATTGCATTAAAGATTGGAACTTAAATATGGAAACTTCTACAAGCCCTTAATATTGGTTATATGTTTTTTCATTCTCTGTAAAGTGCCTGCATATTCTTCTGAACTTTAGTATTTCTTTGATAAGCAGTGGGAGACTGAGACCAGTAGCTGTTTATATAGTTGTTAGTTTTATTAGTACATTTACAGTCTCAAGTCTAAGAAAATTGTGTCAAACCTAAAAGGAAAAATATGGATATTATTTAAACTAAGATGATACTAATAAAATTAAATATTGATATTGATATAATTCGCCCATCAGATATCTGAATGATTGCACTGATCTAAAAATGAAGAAGAAAAAAAAGTTGGCATATTTTGCGATATCAACAAGGTAGCTTTTCCTTTTATTGCAATTCCTATACTTAAATTTTAAATTGAAATTTCAAATATACTAACAAGTTTAAACTGTTGCTGTGACCTGTTCAAAACACTTCCTTTTAATATTTTGATTGACCTCATTTACATGCTTTTTTTTTTTGTCCTTTTTAGTAAGTTCTGTGGTTTCTCTCAGCATCATGTAATGCTACTACTAATAATATCATTATTATCAGCAACAACAACCTAACTTAATAACTTAACTTGCCACTTAATAATCTAGCCAGTGCTCAGATATGATGCCATCATGAATGAAAGAACAGGAAAGGAATTACAGATTTATTTTTATTTTCCTTCGCTGAAACAAATACAAGACATTTTACTGTTTTAAACAACAATTGTGGCCATTTAAAAGTAGACTTCTAAGTTTTTAAGGGCAACTTTAATACATAACAAGGTCTTGGACGCTTGATGGGCAAAGCACTTTAGCATTTCTAAATTGTAACTAGAATCCACCACTTCTTTTGTTTTCAATTTCAGTGACACATGCAGCTGGATGTTTTCAAAGCTCTGCATATATACAATTAGTTTCTAAGATTTTTTTCCCGCCCTGCTTATGGGCAGTTGGGATACTCTACTGCCCCTAAACAAGATGAAATGGGTATAGAAGATAAGTGTAATTTTGAGTTTTTATGTGTTTCTAAGTTAAACATTTGGATGTTATGTAGCCTTTAAAAGTTTAAAAGGGAGAAGCTGTGGTTGTTTCAACAGGTTGCTGCATTTAACTGTAGGTTCTTATATTATAAGTTCTCAGAGAATGAATTTAAGAAGACAACGCCTGTGAGTCTTAACCACCAATATGCTATTCTGTAATTCTAAGAATGCATTGTACCAGGTCTGACATGAGTTCTTTCACAAATATTTTACATATTCTCTCAGTCTATTTAGTGTGAAGTTCACCTAAAATATTTGGAAAGCTTTAAAGGTTTTCGACAGGATCGCCCTGCGCTTCATATTTCCCAGATGCTAACGCTTTCAACATAAGTGTACTTGTCATTGTCTTTATATAAGCTTTCAGATCTCTACTGTAGCTGAGCCAAAGCCACATCGCCTCAGGGTTTGGCGATGACTTCTTACCATGTCTGTGAGACGTCCCTCTCTGTTTTTCCAACACTCTCTTGGGCATGCTGTTTGAACATATGCACTTCCACACAAAGGTTGACGGCATAACAGCGCAGTGAGTTCGTATTCCTCCCCAAAACATGGACTTTGTCATGATGTGACTGTACACGTTTTCACTGTGGATTAGGTTAAGCCCATCAATAATGCAGGCCACATGGAGTAGCTGTGAAAACACTCTTTTCTAGCTTTCCAATCTCTTCTCTGCTTATTGGCCTCATGCTTTTATAAAATGTACAATCAGACATTTAATCCTCCACCCACGAGCAAGGACTTGTTCTCTAAACTTTTAAATTACTAAAGTCAGTCTGCAGCTGGTTGTGTGAATGAAGCTGTTGCATCTCTTATCCTTTCTCTTCTTTTCTGCTTATTCAGTGAAGGTCTGCCATCTTTTGTGGCTTGCATATATATTGAAACTAAAGGAAGAACAACATTAAGAAAAATAGTGTTCTTTTAACTATGCAATTCTGGAGATTTCCTGTTTTTTTTAAAAAAGTTATTGATGCACATACAAAGTCAGTAGATAGTTGGTAGTCTGAATTGGATACGGCTACAACTAAGAACTATTTTTATAGTCAATTAATCTGTTACTTATTGAAATGATTAATCAACTAATCTGAATATGAATTACACAGAAGCTTAAAACCATTTATTTAGCTATTAGGTTTAAAAAACAGACTAGGATTGTTTTAAAGGTATATGCCAACTAAAAAAACATTGGAAATGATTTCTTCAGTCAAAAATATGTGATTAATTGAACTTGTTTAATAAACAAGCTTTGCTGCTCATTAGACTATAAAAAAAATAGAGAAAGTTAGGTTAAGTTATAACCTCTTTAGGACCATCCTGTTGTCGTCAACAGAATTTGGCAGTACTTTTCCTAGGTCTAACTTTTCTTTATTCTGCGGTTGGACTGTAACTCAGTCTTTTTTTTCTTCTTTTTATTTTTCATGTTTTCATTATGTAAAACACCTTGAATTGCCTTGTTGCTGAAATGTGCTATACAAATAAACTTAACTTGCCTTCCCTTACTTCTCATAACCATAACTCCAAGGCCATTTAAGATCTAGAAAATTCAAAAACTAGCAGAAGTTAGAGAAGAGATGAAGTTAGTTGGTGTGAGAGAAAAGGATGGAGAGATTAGATGGAGGTGGATGATTTGCTTTGGCGACCCTGAAGGGATCAGTTGAAAGGAAAAGAAGACAGGAAAGCAGAGAAATAGAGGTTTGTGTGTTCTTACAGTGTTCTTGAGACTTCTGAAATACAGCCACAGACAAAATTCACCAACGTATTTACAGTCTACGGTTACACATCTGCAACTTCAGCTTCTCACTACCGTTACTCCTAAATGGCTGCTGCAAATTAAAAATGAGAAGAGTAGCAAGCAGAAAACAAGACTCTTCCAGCGATGTACCATATGATACACTAGATGTTATGTTAAATGTACACTGAGTGGCCACTGGAAGCTTTGAGCAGTAAGAGGAACCGAAGGAAACCGACAGTGAACATAATGGAGAGTTTCATCAAATTCTGGGAGGCGGTTTCTGAGATATTGGGTCCTTATCCTCAGGAAAAAAAGCATGCATAGCATGTTTTTGGTTGACGTGGAGTCCTTCCTGATCCACTCACAAAGATGTACCCATTGACTCACAGTAGAGCACACTCCTATTAGTGGACAGGGAGCAAGTCAGAAAATATGTTTTATCAACCACCTAAACTGAGGAAAAAAAATGTTTTTTAAGCCTTTTTTTAAGCTGTTATATGGACTGATGTTATCAAAAGAAACACTGTTTTAACCAGTTTTAACCACAGCCTGAAACAGATGTGGGATGGCATAACAAACTAATAATTGATTTATTAAAATTGTTAATAACTAATTTTTTTTTTTTTGACTATACATTGATTTTTTTCCTCTTCTTTTTTTTTTTCTCATTGCAGCTCCAGTACTGGACTTATTCAGAGTTACAAAATTGAGCTTAAGCAGCCTGATATAAACATCATATATTAACCGAAAATTGTATTCAGCATTGCCAGCCTACAGTTGTGCATAAACTACAGTTTGGCCTTTACATGCTTTTTTTTTACATGCCTTTACATGCTGCCTTTACATGCTGGATAACATAGCAAATATTCTTTGCTATGTTATCCAGTCAGTATTTATAAATCTTTAAACATTTATATTTATAAATTTATATCCTTTGTTTTGAGCACGATCCTTAAACACCATCAGTTGATATTGTTTGGTCTGTTTGGAAGTGGGCCAAGACCCAGCTTTTCCAGGGATCTTGGACGACTTGTTTGGTGTGTACTGAGGTTTGGGTGTCAGCATTCATTCATGTTCAAGTAAACAACACCAAGAAGGCAACAGTATTTAGAGCTTACTTCAATTAAACCATGACAATTGTGAAAGCAGGGTCTCCAGGGTAACTGTTATAAGGTTTGTGTTTGAAATGATGTATAAGGTATGCTAAGTGTACCTTACAAATCGTGCCCTCCCTAGCCTCTGTGTATGAGCCAGTTGAATGTCTTCCCTCACTCAGGTTAAAGAAACTTCAGTTTCTTTTATTTTCTTTTTTTTTTTAAATATTTCGGAAGGATGAATAAAATCTTGAAATCATGGAGCTTAAACTTGAATATTCCTTGGCCTACTCTAACCTTGACTCATTTATCTCATGCTGATAGACATCTTGTGACTCTACTGTACTTTCCTTCCCTATAATTTAGCTTTTTTAAAAGTGATACAATTAAACATTCACCCTTTTGAAATTAACTGTGGCTGCTCTCAACACTACTTAACCTGTCATCGCATTTCTCCTCCACGTGAAGTCGTTTTTAAAGAAGTCTGTAATTTCAGACATGTAAAAAAAAAAAAAAAGTGGGATGCAAGTTAATTCCTGTAAACATTCAGAGGCCTTTTTATGTGGGTTTCTAAACTGGATCAGGACAGACTTATCTTTTTCATGGAGTCTCAAAGTCAAGAGCCACAAAGTTGGGGTTACGTCAGGTAGATGCAGGGATTGCAGTATAGCGCCACTACCTTGTTTTGATAGCCGAGAGCAGCAATAGAACATGAATGAAGCCGGAGCCAGAATCACTTCAATTTTAATAGCTTTGCTTTTGTTTCCTGTGGAAAAACAAAGCATTTTCCTTCAAGCTTTGAATCAGTACTTAAACTGCTTGGGAGAAAAGGCCCATTTGATGTCTCAAACCTCAAAAATGAAGTGAAGTGAAATGTCTCTTGGAAATCTCCAAGCTTTGCTTGGTGATGGATACAACTTTTACTGTCTCTGCTCATGTGGTTTTCAGAAGTTACAGATGTGCAGAGTGGATCTAAACGGGGTTCTGAAACCTTGGGAGGTTGCCAGGAGCAGAGTGTGGCAGGTGCTGCCAGTCCATGGGGGCATATTTGTGTACTCTGCTCACTCAGTGGGAACATTTTAATTTGATCCCTTTGTTTCTATAAAACAGGTCAGGATTTGCTCTGCCCTGGGGCACTTTGTGTCAGTGCTTGTAGAGAAATCGTTGTAGTGATGCAGCAATGACTGTTAGAAACAGCCATCAAAACTCACACTAACTGTTTGGTTGCTTAATAAAGAGTTCCATAGACTTGATTTTTATTTGGGCTCCATTTGCTCAAGGTAACACATTTTGGATCAATAATATGTAATAATGGGATTCTTTTTCCCACGATATAAGCATGATACACAATTTAAATCTTGCCTGTGTGACCACAATCATTTTCTAAATGATTTCATTCTGAGAATAAATCTGAGAACAATTAAGCAAGGCTTTCAGTAAGTGGAAATTTGTTCAGCATGCAGCCTGCCTTTGCCATAGATAATGAGTGTATTGTTTGTTGTCTGAAGTGGAAAATGCACACACATCACAGTGGAATGTTCTGTTCTCCGAATTTATGTGGCTAAACTGTTTCAGATCATTTGCTTTCCCAAATCAAATTGTTGTGACCAAATGAAGATTTGAGTCCACAGTGGAAAAGCTTGTATTAATTTTTAATAAAAAGTATCACATTGGTAATTGCAAGGCAAATTTGTTTTAAACTTTTGACACACCTGTACAGTCATTGTAGATTAGATTCGTTTTAGAAAATTGCATTTTGGGGGAAAAAAAGCTGATTCTTGTCTGTGACAATAAAAGTGAGACTATAGAATGGTTTCCCTCTTTTTAACACTGCTTGGGGAGACAACAATATCTTCTGAATCATTCAGCAGTCAGCCCAGGACTGTCCAAACAAGGAAGTTCTGCCGTGGAATGTTATTGGTTGTTATATTGCAATGCTGGTGTGATGTAGAAATGGGAGTGAAATTGGAAATTCCTTTTTTCTTTCATTCGTCCTGACTGAGAAAGTATACAGAACATAGACTGAGTGGCTTACTAACGTATTTTTATGAGGTGCCTCAGATACTAAACTTTCAATTTCCAACCTTAAAAAAGTACTTTTTCCACAATTAACACAATTACCACACACAGATAACTGTTAATAGTCATTTCCAGATATTCTCTTAAATCCCCTTAGTTATTACCGTTTGAATTGTGACATCCATAACAAGTAAAATCTCAATGATAAATCCACCAACTCCCATCCTAACCATGTTCTTATTTTGTTTTGTTCTGGATCAAGCTTTGTTGTACATGAAAGACAAACATGTTGTGCCTGACTGTCATTTAGTCAATCAAGTCGCAAATTTGCAAGAGTAGCACCTTTCTACACACTTTTGCAGCAATGAGGACAATAGGAGCAATGCCGGGTTCAGTACCTTGCCCAAGGACATTTCACTGGAAATGCCAGGGATGGAAACACTGACCCTGCTGGATGACCAGACTGTCTATAAATGAAAAAGGCAGCTCCACATGGTGTGACACCACTATTGAATATAGAGTTATTTAAGTTCCTTTTAATGTTCAGTGAAACAAAGATTTTCAATCAGAAAACCAAACTATATAAACAGCACATTAAATAATGTCTTATTGGAAGTGAAATAAACTGGACATTAAATGGGAATTCAAAAGGTCTGTTTGTGAACTCTGAACTATATCCTGGTAATACATACATTTGGCACGCAAACTTGAGTTAGCTTGCCAATCTAAAAATTTTAGTTTTCAAATCTGAAAGTGCTTTCAAATCCAGATGTTTAGTCAGCTGCAGAGCTGAATTTTCTGAGTCGGAAGCTTTTACTGACAGAAACGAATTTTGTGAAAACATACCTACATACACTGTTGTCCCAACTGTCACTCTTGTCTTTCATCTATGATTTGCATGTTAAAAAAAGCAAATATAAGTGAAGTTAAATTCACATCTAATTGAATCAAAAGATTTATCTCAGTAAAGATATTACAACAGTGTAAGTAGGACTACAGGAACAGTTTGAATTTGCTGTAAATTCAGTTTTATCTTAAACATTTTATGTGCAATATTACATGATTTCTGTTTTAATGATTTTAAAAAAGTGAAAGTAGTTGTAAAGAATTCACACACTTAATCAGGGAAAAAAAAGCCATGAACACCACTCTGAACGTGATGTATGATCCTGAACACCAACATTTTGAACACCAACAGATCACAAGTGCAGTCGTGTCCAGTTCAATGAATTACAGCAGACTCCCCATCAACACTGAGAAGTCCTTCAAACTGGTCTGAAATCCTTCATCTTCCAAGTGTCCATAAATACAAAGTTGCCTGCAGATATGCTTTCCTGTTACTTGGCTACATATTCTCAGCCATCTGAGGTTGATACTAATTATTTTTTTAAAAAAGTAATTGACCTGATTAATCGGCCAAAACCATAAATCCGTGTGGGTCTAGTAAGTAGCATTATCATTCAAGTTTGTCACTTGCAGGCAAATAAAATTCTTCATAATTATATTTCTTTTGAATACAAATAAAACAGGGTTTCCTGCACAACATTAATATTTGCATTCAACAGTTTATTTTAAATGTGCACAGTAGTACTCTAGAGATATATGCATAGCTGCTATACAGTTCTCTTACTCTCTCCCCACTCATGCATGGTTGTTGCGTCAGTCACTACACTCCTGATCAGCACACACACACACACTGGATCAATACACGATCATGTGAGGTGCACTCGTTGCAATACAAAGTCGCCAAGTAGATTTAACAATTTTCAGATTTATGTTCAGACCCTTTTAGCAGCTTGTTTTGCCAAGCCAAGAATGCAGCAGCCTTTTTGAACAAACCTTAATTAGTTTTTGTCCTTCTCTGGCCTTTCTCTACTTCAGCGACAGAGAGGGCGACCTCATATTGGTGCATTACAGGAACGATCGTTACACGGGCACGCTCCAAATTTAGCAGAAGCCAATTTAACTAAGTAAATGTTGTAGCTGACTGCTCAACTGTAGTCTGTGCCAGAGCGAATGAATAACAACACGACAGCTGAAAATTAAGACACTCTCTTGCTTTTAAAGTAAATGATGAGTCCACCCATGATCTTTTGGTTCATTTTTTTCTCTTTGTGTTAATATTTCAAAGAACTCTCACAATGGACAAATATATGCACAGCCACTCTATAAGCCACACTTCTTTATGCTCCCATAGTGCAAATTTATTTCCTCACACTGTGAGCTCTCACTCATTTGAAGTGGTAATGAAAGATGTGCCTAAATATGGATGTTCTGGCGTAGCAGGGTAGGCATGAGTTGTCATCTTGCACTTTTCTAATGTGCACTGCGAGGTGCTGAGCTTTTCATTAGCAGCTGTTTTTCTTGGAGAAAGAGGCTTAAATTTCCATCAACACCTTGAATGGCAATATGTGATTAAGCTGTTGATTCCTTTGCACCCAGCTTTTGTGGAATGTTCATCTCAAGTTACCTCAGGGGGGTTATTGGTGAGTATTAAATTATACTCAAGCTAGGAGACATTGTTGTATTTATTGATTTATTGCCGTGGTAATAAAAACTAGCTCTCAGCCCGAGAGTGTGAGTTCACTTCTTTATCATTTGAATGCTTTATTATTTCCCTTGTGAACAAGCAGAGGCAAAGTCTAGAGTGGGGAGGTGGGTTTAATAGGTCAAAGCAGCTGATCAGCTGGTAAAGTAGAAAAGCAAGCTAATTTTATAGAATTTTTTTCTTTCTCACTTTTTTGCTCCATCTAGTATTATAAATATAAATCTGATACTTAAAAAATAGCAATCTTCCTGTTTGTCTTATTTAGGAGCCAATATTTTCTTTTCCTGCTCTAAACAAATGCCAGGTTTTGACTTTTCTGTTAACCAGTACAAATTGTCAGCGTCATGCTTTATTTGCATGGGACAGCACAGATTATATTGTGCAATGCTCATTGTACTGAAACAGGACTAATTGAGAAATACATTTAGTAACCCAAACTTGAATGGACAGAGGGAGTCACTGCCAGGCAGTGATAGTGACTCAACCGACCTCCCCATGTAACTATTGCTGCATTTAAATTGTGGTGTAACTAAAAGAACCATGAGAAGGTTTCAGAACAACACTTTTAGCTCTGGAAGCACTTTCCTTTAAATCACTTTTAGGTTCTTTTCAGAGATTTCCTTTTGAGAAACAAGGAGTAATATTGGAAATTAAACAAACGTTGCTCAAAACTACAACAGGTGACTAACTTTCCAAACATTACCAGGTGGTTTGAAGAAGACAACATGACCTTTTTTCAAAAGCTTAGACTATCTTGGTGTCAGATTTTGAAACTAGCATTTCTGTGAAAAAACCACAGAGATGCACATAGGAGCTTTGTTAACCAAATATGTATACCTGTGTTCATAACAACCACTCTTAAGGGATCAAGTCCACACTACTTCATTAACACACCCTTGTTTTCTGTCATTGATTACTTAAGTTTCTTAGTCAGCCCCTATATGTGAACTAGTTTTATTGTTAGTGTGTGACATGGTGCTCTAAAGCAATACACAATTCTAGCATGAGGCGATTGGGATGGTTGCTCAAAATTACCTTTGGTAAATTTTGCCAAAAGGGGGAATGGGAGTCCAGGACAGTTGGACGGTGCATTTAAATATTCTTAAATGAAACCCATACTATTAATGCGAGAAAACAAAAATCCTATAGACTGCTGTGAACCTCAGATAATGTCTTTAATATGATATGGATATGAAATATTTGCATCTTTGGGCTAATGACACTGTGCAATCGGCCATTTGTGTTGTTTATCAGACATTTTTTTAAATGTAATTTTAAGATCTGAAAAGGATTAGAAGATTTTTTTAAATCTTAATCACATCTCTGCACATAAAACCCTAAAAATAAAACAAACAACAAAAAAATTTAAAGTCAAAACTGTAAGTGTGCTATTTCTGTCATGTGACTGTACACCTTAACATTCCAGTTCATAGTGTTATGCTGTCTAACTAGTCTGAAGAGCCAAGGAATTGGCCAAGGTATAGACCGTGAACCTTAAACTTGAAAACATGGAGGTTTATTATGGATTTGTTTTCTCCATTAAAACAAGAGTTGTCAAAAAGACAATCTGACATACGTAATAAACCATTTCCTTCCTATTAGTGTTGTAAGACTTTTATCTTCAGCCAGATAGTGTTCAAATTTATCAGAGTTTTAAGCTTCAGGACCATGGACAGCACATTACAGCAACGCTAATACCTACCCCTTATACTGATCCCTAGTACTGATCCCTTCTTAATAGGCCTAATGGAGTTTAATGTGAGTTTTAAAAAAAAATTGAACTTTAAGGATGGCATTTTGTCATTTTGCAGGAAATCCTCTCAAATCACTGGTGGTTCTGAACATCAGCTGTTATAATTAGTTAACTTTGGGAGTTAAAAAGAAAACACTATGCTGAAGATTTCAGCTGTATGGTAGCACTTTAAATTTAAGGATGACAAGACAAAAGCAGTCTCACAAATATACATTTGCAATCTGGGCTACTCCACTGCCACAACACATGAAAAATCACCTGGGTGCTGTAAGTAGTGAAGACAGTATCGGTAGTTCAAAACAATCAGCTTTATCAAAATTAATAATTATTATTAATTTTTAATCAAATTTATTAAGCAGTTGCATGTACTGAACCACAATTATACAATCTAGTTGTTAGCTGCTAGCACACTGAGCAAATTTTGCTGCACTTGCTTTGATGAACCTGTTTTTATTTGTGGCAAACAGTCAAATTGCACCTGAGACATATTTGACTCTTGTTGACTCAAACATATTTCACGTCAATTTTATGATGACAGTAGATAACATAACTTGTAAGTGATAATGTATTACATGTCAATGAAGCTCCAAATATTCATTGCAATCATCTGCTGAAGCTCTGGAGCCTTTAAGATACATTTAGGGCCAGCGTTAGATACATATTACATTAAGACTTGCTGCTACAATCAAAAGCACATACTGTATAAAGAAGGTGATTCAGTCCCACAGAGGTGATACATAGTTTACTACAGGCTGTAGAGCAGGGGGATGTAGGACCCAGTGGATTATGTCAGCAGGCAGGAAGCGCCGGCGGTTTGTGGAAAGAAGATGTAGCAGTCCTATTACTCACTTCTAAGGCAGGGATAGTGCCACATTGTGCCTCCCAGAGGTGTACATTTTATTTCCATGCATTAGCTACAGAGCCTATGGTCTTTGCATGTGGATTTTCTTTTAGGTTCTGGGGGATTTAATTGTTCTTGCATTATTTTTTGTCCTGCATCAACTTTAAAATGACTTGGCTGTCTTTTTAAAATAAATAATAATAATATTAACAAAATTCTCTTTACCCAGGTTTTTATATGCATGTCAAGATTTTCTTTCTCATGTTCTTCTCTGTCACCAGTGCTGTGATCCCCCTGTAGTACTTTTCCTCATGTGTTTGTCAGAGATGTTGATAGTTACATGTTGGTGGATGAAACATGCTGGTCACATTTCATCCACCCAGTGGATGAAACATAATAATTTAAGTAACATCTAGACTAAAGGCACGGAAGTGGCAGAGGAGGGCTTCTGTCCTGAAGGGCGGTTATTCGTGATCAAACCGTAAATAAGGCAGGACTTATTACATGTACAATGCTTGTGATGGCAAATGTGGATTTTTTTTTTGTGTGGGAGATAGGTCATTTGAATAGAGAGCCTGGTAGGGCAGGGGGAGGGGAAGAGGTGACCATATGGAGAAACAAGAAAGATGAAGAAAAAAATAGGAGGAAAGAGAGGAGGAAGGAGAAAGAGGGGAGACTCAGCAGCTCATGTCAACTCACTTAATGTTCCCTGTTGGCCCTAGGGATGCTGACAGCATGGTTTTGTTGATTCATCTCCCCCTTCCAACTAGTTCCTTTGTCTTTTACAGTCAGTCTCTATTCCTGTTGCCCTTCTGCTGCTCTGTAAATGACGCTCTCTGATATGTCGTCGTTCTCTGGTATGACCTTGTGAAACTGAAGCCTTCACCGTTATATTGTCAGGCCTGCTGATGCACATGCCTAAGATCACGTGTTGTTTTTGTCTTTACTTAAAATTTCGCACTATATAATCTTTCCCACAGGGTGGAACTTGAAGGGTAAAACTAGCGTGCTACTAAAATGAGTCACAAAAACTGATGGATGGAAGTGATTGCTGTGCTCCACATTTAACAGGGAAACTGCCTGAGTTTTAGGTGTGGAAAAATAGCCCACTTCTAAGAAATCAAACATGATCAACTCAATTTCCTTGGAGCAAAAGTTTGCTTAAAGGATAACTAGTTTTGCATGGTGCACATTTCAAAAAGTAGCATAAGGGTCTCATTATCCAGGGATCATAACGTGGCTTAAAATATTTGAAAAAATACTAACATTTTGGAAGTTGGCATTAAAGGAAAATCCTCTTTTAAGATGGTTTTGGATCCAGGAATTATAAAAATGCATAATCCTGTCTTCATAACTACATATCACAGGAAGCATAAAGTCAAGATGACATTGTCAAAAGCAGTGTTTTTCAGTCCTGGTCCTTTGGCACCACCACCTTGCATGCTGTCAAAATGTTCCTACTTCAAGACACCTGGCTCACATTATTGGATCATTAATAGACCTTGATGACAAGCTGATGAGGTGATTCATTCATGTGAATCAGGTTGGAGCTGGGAAACATCTAAAATGGGCAGGGCAGTAATACCTGATGACTGAATTAATTTAAAATTTGACAGGCATTTCTCCGTGCCCATCACCTGTATTATAGAAAACCATTCAAATAAATCCACTGATGCCCTCTTTGGAGATAATTTACAATTTTGACATTAAAAAACATCTGAAATTGAGATTAAAAAAATCTTCACGTCTGTTCAACACTTAATTTTTTTGTGCATTTTTTACGGCAATACAACACAAAATGATAGTTAATCATTCATTTCAGACTTTAACCAGGTTAAATGATTGTGTTAGTAACATTCAGACACAAATAATTCTTCTAAATATCAATGAACTGATGAAATTTTGTAGAAAAAGACTTTAGGCCAAAATTCCTCCATACCATTTTGAGAAACTGATAACAGCATACAATAAACAAATACTTTGAATGGAAAATCAACAAGTATTTTTTAGATTTTACTGGACCATCTTTTGATTGATTTATTATTTGATTTTCTGAACAGATCTCAATTTTATTTTACAGTCATCAATTCCTTTCTCCCTTGGGATTTGTCCCCCTGAGACTCCAGTCATCAATATCCATTTGTTCTGTTTGGTGTGTTTTCTCTGTTGTTATGCTAATGAACTTTCTCCTTATTTAGAAAGTGAAATATGTCTGTAGATTGTTGGAAACCATTTTTGTGTAGCTAGTCCAGTCTTTGACAGGTTCACTTAGTTTTCAGGTGAATAAACTAAACAGATCAAATAAGAGTTTCATTTGTTATGTAGGGTACCAAAATCTGGGCTTTCAGTAATGTTTTTGTTTCATATGTTGGGTTTAGTATAAGTTTCAGTGTTGATTAGAAGCCTGTGTTTGATCTGTGGAGGGAGCATAAAAACAGAGCAAATGAGTTCAAATTCTTTCTGCTCCATTTTGGTCTTTAAAAAAAGAAAAAAGAAAACAGTTAATCTCCTTAGTTCTTGGATCAGATTAAATTCACAGCATTAAGGAAACTATGTTCCTCTTATAGCACCTTTGTTCATACTCTGCTCTTTTTTTCATTGAGGAAAAATAGTTTAATCATGTCAAAAGAGAGTTAGATAAAGAAGCTGCTAGACTTAGTGATTTTCTTCTATTACCAATACTATACCTACATTGCACAATCCTTCCATTGTTTGCTTGCAAGAGCAAAGCTCCTTTTCTGTTGTTGACTCAAGCTTTAGTTCTCTTGATCACTGTATTTTAGTTCTGTTGGCTTTATTATGAAACTAAAAAAAAAAAATCTGATTAAGCTAATTATTGTCATCTAGAACTCCAGATATAAACAGTGAATTTAAAAAGCAAATAGAAAAGTCGACTTTTGTAATGTATTAAGATGGAAAACTTGTTCACTTTTGCTTTATGTTGTAAAACATCATAGCTCAGATTAACTTATTCCTTCAAATACTTTCTATTTTCAGACCGTTGAGTTAATTTGCTACAACAGTACTAGTGATTTGTCACTTTTTAAAAAAATCTTTCTCCTATAAACTGTCACTTTCCTATTTATACTTCCATGAAACTGATGCTGCAATGCAAGCCCAAACCCACACCTCCCTCTTTCTCTCACTCACTTAAAATAGACTTCACTGGAGAATTCCTGAGCATTCATGACATTTAGTGCTTGTTCATTGTACTGTATAATCACGCAGAAGTATGTGCATCACTTGAGGCCTCACAACAATTCAGATCCTTATATGTAGAGACCATTTCCACTGAAGTCTTGGTTACAGTTGAACTCAAGCCATTTGCTATCATTTGACCCCGTCTTCATTGCTCAGTTTGGAGTGAGGAGATGGAGACTTTTTGCATGGATGACTTAATAAGGATGACAAGGGCATAGCATTCTATCTTAACCTGTGCCTATAGCAGGCCTTAGTCATCTTGTTCCCTCCATCGCTTTCATGTTCTTCTGCTTCGCTTGTTCAACATCTTGACCTTGTGCATTTCTGGTAGATTGATTTTGCTGTTCGATACCTTGGCACACTATTTTGCCTGGGCTGAGTGTCAGTTGAAGGATAAGTATTATAACTAATGCTTTTCAAAGCTCATATCCACATCTAAGTCAGTGTGAATACCCATTTTATTTTTGCTTTTATAGATCTTTTAAAATATCTTGCAGGTACAGGGACAGATCCACTGCTAGTTCTGGGAGGAATAAACTAAGAGGAATAAAAACCTTTCTCAAGACGGTATAGTTTGTACAAAACTTTTTGGTGAGAGAGTGGAAGTTTCAAGATTTGGTTATTAGTTTAGATATCTGGGGTATTTATGTGTGCGTTCATGTATTCGAATATGCATGCTGCCCTGAAAGAATACTGTATTTGCGATCCATTTTTCCACTATTAGACAGAATTTTTGCTTAACGTTTGGAAACAAAATCATTTTAATCAGCTTAAGCATTCTTATAAGACTCCTCAGTCTCCATTGTCATTGCACTATTTATTACACATTGCATGTATGCTTAGATTTTGCTGGGCTACAAATGTAATACCTTAACTGTATTTCTGATGATCTCTGGAGAGTTCAGTCATAACTCTTTGTGCCACACTCAAAGCAGTTTGTA
This sequence comes from Zenarchopterus dispar, assembly GCA_028564865.1. NCBI lineage: Eukaryota > Metazoa > Chordata > Actinopteri > Beloniformes > Zenarchopteridae > Zenarchopterus > Zenarchopterus dispar. The sequence continues at coordinate 18,676 of JAOWBL010069474.1, forward strand.
AGGTGACTTAATCAAATTTTTTATTTTAATTTAACTAATTTGCTTTTCCTCAATAGTATCTTCTGCGCCAGTGTAATTTCTTGGTGGAAAGTATTCTTTTCTTAGTTCAGTTTTACACCTTGGAAATCTAGATTGCTTTGTGTTTCTGTAAATGTTCACTGAGGCAGCTGACAGTATTGTCCACACAGAAGTTTTATGTCCCTCATAATAGCAACTGGGTGCTATTGTTACATTAAAGTGTGACTGTCTGGTATTGAAACCTTCCTGTCATGAAGATATTACTAGCTATCTCTAAAACAGTTAACAAAACGGTATTAAATAATAAAGAAACATTAAACTATGTTTAGAAATTTTGATTCTACTTGCGAATAATGTCCTTGTGAGAGGTGTAGAGAGAACATTAAACCGCAGCTGGTCTTTAAAGAGTGCAGTCAGTTGAATGATTTATATAATCATGTGTAATCAATTTTAAAATCAGTTTTAACCTTGTTTGGCTGCTGCTGCTGTGCCAAATTCCTCGGCATACATGTCATGGTAATTATACATCAAAAGAGGATGACATTACTGAGGTTACATAGAGGATATTGTGCTCTGTTTCCAGAATCAGCAGGGCGTAAGAGTTGTGCAGTAAGGATCAGTAAAATCGGCACTGTATAATAGTGAGTTAGAACAATTAGCAGTTAAAGTGACCAAAAGTAGTTATTTTTCATGTTAAAATATTAGTTTTAATTTCATTTGGAGCAATAATAATTACTTTGAGGAAGTGCTGTCTCATGCTGTCTGCTATCAGCAAAACTACCCAAAGTAACTTCAGTCTCCTTTTTAGGACATCTCTTGCAACAACTGTGTTGCTTTCTGGCACTATGTCAGACAACAATAGTGATGGAACTGGCTCACAGAGCTACAGTGGACATCATCACACAGGTAACTCAGATCTTATTTAAACCTGGCATTAACATTTGTCCTGAGAATTCTGATTAGGAGTGGCCAGTGCTTGATGCCTGGTCACACCCAGCATTAAAATGTGTACACAAATATGTCTCCACTAATTAGATCTGGCCTTCCCTTTCTGAATGCAAATTCTTTCTGCTTACAAACACAGAATGTATTATTTTTAGCTGAACAGGGTCTAACAGACTTGAACATAATGATGGAAGAGAAAATGAGTGACTGATGAGCTACAGTAAATCTTGGATGGTGTCATAAATAATGCACCTCTTTGCACTGGCATTCCCTCCATCTTAGCAAGACACCTTGGCCTTTATTTTATCCTGTTAGTTTATAT
>JAOWBL010069475.1:0-59685 GCA_028564865.1 Zenarchopterus dispar
TATATATATATGTGTGTGTGTGTGTGTGTGTGTATATCGACTTTTTTCAGGGGGCTGTATCAGAATCTTTATATTTTCTCAGTGATACCCCTTGTGAATGTTAAAATGACCATCATTCTGTCCTTTTCTGTGCTTGTGTTTTTCTTTCTTGTCTTGTCCTCCTGTTTGTTCTCTATTTTTTTGTTTGCTTTTTCCTCTTTTTTTAAGGCCTATTGTGGATATTGGCAATTTTCCACTGCGTTTTGCATGTGGTCTTCCTCCTCAGTCATGTCTTGTGTTGTCAGCGATGATGTTGGCCTGGTCGTACAATGCTCTTATGACAGACATTGTGTGTTGTTGGGTGTTGGGCGTGAGAGCCATCCAAGGGGGAGGATGGAGCCTACATCTGTCCCACATCTGGGATGTGGTCTTCAGCAGAATCTCAGATAGCAGGGAGCCCAGTCGTCCTCTACTGTCTGGCCATTTTCCACAAAACAGAAAGCAAGTATCTGTCACGGCAATGTCACGTGACATCTTTTGAGGAAGACTCCAGGTATATTTGAAACAGATAAAGAAAACTTGTTAAAGCTGTCTGAAAAAATAACTTTTAACATGATCAACTCGCAAGACAGTATGAACATAACCACAAGTATTAATGACAATTTGAGTAAACCTATTGATTTTCACATGAATCCAGTATCCATTAAATTCCTCCACTGCTGTACCTGTTCCCGTTGTAAGCAGTCTTGTAGACAGGGGTCTGCTGAATCATCTCATCTGTGTAGATGGGGACGGCAGTCCGAACGCACTCATGTGAGCACTGCAGGCTGTCATTGTAGGCAGTGAATATGTCCACCTTGCTGGGCACCCGGGCTGGGGTGAAGTCTGTCAGATTTTGGCAGCTTTCCTCTTGCTGGTGGATCTTTCGCTGATGGCTATTGTGGCGGCCATTTCCAGACTGCGCACAGCTACAAAAACACGCACCAAAGACAAGAAACAAACATAAAATCATACCTTGTACCTTTGGTTAATATATAATAAATTTCTGCTGAAGAGTAGGGTTCGAGTAGCTTGGACAGATGTCTTAGTTTTATTCCTATTTGAGTATCCTATTAAGTTTCAGTCCGGTTCTTTTGGGTTTGACTTTGATTCCTAGGCGACAGTTAGCCTAGAAATCTGGACAGACAGTGGGTAAATTTGAATTTTCTTTGCAGTTACATCTAGCTACCATCCGTTGAAGCTCCTTAAATATGTCCAAAAGCCATGGGAAGCCAATGAAAGCAGTCTATCCTTGTAGAGAGCGCCTGAGCAGGTTTAACATGATGACACCAAAGCTGCGATATAATCTAGATGTTAACAGTGTAGATGTCTACAACTGAGGAAAAACGGTTGTTTGATCAGCTTTGGCATTGACAGTTAAAGATTTTGACTTTTTCTTTGAAAGTTGAACAGAAGACGACCCTCAAATACTTTCTTTCTAAGGTAGATGTGTTTGTGGTTTTACTGACAGGTTAAAAGGATAGGATCATTATCAGACCCTACATCTTGGTTGCTTTTAAGTAAAGATCACCCCTGCCATGTTGCAGTTCTGTACAAGTGGAAGTGGATGTAAATGGAACTGGTACCAAACAGATTTTATGCAGGAGAGTTTTTGAAGTGAATAGTTAAGATTGCCCAGGCTAAAGGTTCTAAAAGTACTGTGATACAAGTCAAAAGTAAAGGAATCTTTCCTACCAGTTTTTAAGGACGAGTGTTGTGATCAAGGCTGCAATAACCATGATAAGAGACACAGTGATTGTGATTATCTGGTGAACTGCCAAACCTGTGGAAAGAGAGAAAAAGAGAAAGAAAAGGCAGAGAATTAGAATCATTTGTGGAGGAAGTAGTTTCAGTCCAGCTGTTCCTGCATCAAACAAACCAGGTGCACTTAATTCGTTTTTTTTTCTTTCAAATAAAAATCTGTACATATTATTAAATGTATATAGAAACAAGTTCAATGGTTTGGTGTATAACACTTCCTTTTGTGTTAGTAAAAAGAAAATAAATACAACTTAAACCAATAAATTTGCAGACAGGAGTTCCTCACACAGAGCTGGTATCCTTTCACTTTTACTCAACTCAAATTACTTTATAGATTTTGCCCTCAGGCTTTTATTTAAACATTAAATTGGAACAAGTTTTTTGACATGGTATATCAAATGAAATATTTGATCAAAAGATGATCCCAAAAGGTAATGCGAACACTTTGAAATGAGGGAGGGTAAACGGAGGCAGTGGAAAAGAATATCAACTGATCTTTGTTGAGAAGTACCACTTTCCTAAAAATGACAAAGAAGTTCTCATAATTTTATAGTCATTGGATTAAACTTTTCTTTATGTTCCCTTCTGCTTTGTGCTGCTTTATTAGAGCTTTGTTTCTGCAACAGGCTGAGAAAAGGAATTGAAAATGGGTCAATAATACTAGCATCTTAGGGCCTTTTTACATCACACAGCTTTCTTATGCATTTAAATGTCAAAATATTGAATATTGCAACCTTAAGGAACTGTGGACATCTTGTTAAATCCTAGATAAGCCTTTAAACAAGTATTTCTGGGAGATGCCTGTATTTTGCTTCTGCAATGAGGCTTTAAACCACAGTAAACATGTAAAATGAAAGAAGAGTGCAGCTCCAAAGGTTGCAGCTCATAACCATCAACTGTTAAAATTCAAGATACACTGGGCTGTGTTTGATGCAAATCCACTTGTCTCTTTGATATTTGAATGTCGTTACTGAAAAAAAAAGCATTAAAAGCCAATTACAGTGCCATATAAAAAGGATGGAAAAGCCACTTACAGCTTCACATTTCATATTGACTTTAGCGGAGAATGGAAAATAATTAGCGATGCCACTGCTTGTCATTATTTACAAAAATGACTTTTAAAAAACCCACATAATCACAGTTTCTCAAAACAGGAACCATTTCTCAAAATTGTTTGTTCTAGATACAGAAATGATAGGAACAGAACCATTTCTACACCTTTTTCTACACACAACCTGCTATTTATAAAAGGTAACATACAATTAGAAAGTGCACACATCAGACTACACACACACACACACACATGTTCATGTACAAATTCATCCCAAAATAATATGACAGAAACAGACCATCTTAGCAAAAATGTAAGATTTTATGGGTCTTATTAATTTTTATGACATACTATTTCAGTGCTGTAGCCATGCATATCAGTCAAGCTCAGCGAGGATGGCTGAACTGGCCTTGTTGGAGGACCTTTCTAATGCGATTTTAAGAGAACAAGTAATTACAGATTGTTCTAATTTTCTGGCACTAGATGATAGTTGGCTAATGTGGTGTGGTTTAAATTTTAAAGGTCCATTTAAAAAAAAATTGCCAACAAAATGCTCCATCTGTACATTTGTGTCTCCCTCCTGATCATGTCCATGCAAGGCTGAAAGAACCAGCTTGCAGGCTCCCATTCATTAGCTGCAGACAAAGCTCCCAAACCTCTGATGCTTTACAAACTTTTTGTGTTTTTTTTTTTAACCTCATGTTTTCTTTTTTTCTCTTTCTGCAGGATCCTTTGCTCTGAATATTCAGGTTTTTTGCTTCTGTTACTTTTTCAATCCAGCAGTGTATTTCCTGTTTTTGATTCTAAGACTGGTGTCTTCATTCAACATTCTGAAAAATTGGGCTTCCTCTTTGTTGTAACATTTGTTTATTTAATTATGGTTCCAACAGTGTTTTTCAAATGCATACTGCACTGTATGACATAGAAACTTGTGCATTTATAATTATTTCCTGAACAATCTGGACAATGACAGAATGTTTTTATTATTTTTCGTTTATAAACCATCACTGTGGGTTTAACATAAAACAATCATGATTTTATATAAGTGGAGACTTTCAGTTGTAATTTAAGAGTTTTCATAGAATAATTACAGCCATTTTAAGCAAAGTACCTCCATTTTTAGGGGCTCAAAAGTATTGGGATAATTAACTAAAAGAAATGGTCCATTCTCTCGTTATCATAAAAAAGATCTGTAGTCCATATTAGGTTTTAAGTTTGAAGGGAGCTACCAGTATCAAGTCCAAGAGATCTCCTGGCAAGTGAAGAAGGGCATCATTAGTGTGAAAACAAAAACAGCATAGCTCTTCAAGAGATATAGAAAATATCTTAGGTTTGGTCAAATCAACAGTTTGGTACATCTTAAAAGAAAAAGCATCACTGAACTCAATATTGAAAGAACTTGAAGATCACAGAGGATAAGTGAAGTAGATGATCAGTGAAATTATTCCTTGGTGAAGAAAAAAACCTCCTTCTTCTTGAGATAAGACAAACCAGTACCAGACTGATTTGAAAAGGAAAGTATGGAAAAGGAAAAGAACAGCTCAGGAGACAAAAGATAACACATGTGTCAAACATGGCAGAGGCAGATTAATAGTGTGGGCATGTATGGCTGTTAATGGAACAGACTCACTGGTGTTTATTGATGATGTGACAGCTGACAAAAGTAGAGAGATGAAATCTGAGGTCTACAGGGCTGTACTCTCTCATAACATCCAGCCAAAGGCTACATAACCGATAAGATAGTACTTCATTGTGCAGATGGCTAAATGTACTGCTAAAGCAGCTTCGGACTTTTTAAGGGTATTAAAATGAAGTCACCTGATGTTTTTAAGTTTTTGAAGACAGGCCGAGTACAGAAAGGCTCACGAACAAACAGCAACTGAAGATGGCTGGAGTGAAGGTCTGGAAAGGGAGGAAACTCAGATCCAGATCAAGTGTGGTGGAATATGAAGATTCTATCTAAAAATTACTCTTAATATGGTGAAGTTCCCCTTTTCAAGTTTGCATGTATATGTGTGTTTATATGTTTTAACTGCTCTATTATTTCTTTGTGTAGTCAATTTGCCACAGTGCTACTGATTCTGTATAACAGTCTGTTTTTCACTTGTTTCACTGGCTTTGTTTTTATTCATTGTCTTTATTCTCTCCGTCTCAGCATTGTTCATACGCTCTTCATTTTAGTTGGCAACAAGCAGCTGTCGCAGCAGACAATGAAAGCTTTATGGGGTTTTATACCTGTAACTGTAGTGCATTTCAGTTACAAATGAACAATTATGTCTGAGCTGGACAGACCGTATATAAATACATGAGTGTGTTTGTGTTAACACTCAGACATTTACATGAGAATTAGTGAAAGAGTGTGACAGTAATGACTTTAAAGTATAAATTTTCGTGGGTAAGAGAGCATGAGGGCAAAAAGGAATCAATGACTTTAACTTGGGACATAGGGCGGGAAGACAAATAAATTTAAAAAAAGAAAGAGTGAAAATATATTACTATGAAAATACCCACTTGGGCTTCTTTACATCTCGGCCCCCCATCAGCCAGCTGCCTAGCCATTGATCCAAGCCAATTTGTCTTCGTGAAACACTCAAAAGGACATGGCGTTCGGTCATTTTGGAAAAGAACACAACCTTTTCCTCCGTGTCCCTGCTACCTGGAGAGCGTCCTTTTGGATAATAAACCTTGTGTGGCCAGGGCCAGGTGAAAGCCAGACCAGGTCAACCTTGGATTAATGATATCTCCAGCTGTCTCTGGGAAGCCTTACTTTCCCAGTGCAATCAAAGCCCCTTGCCACGCCAAAGACACACTGACTTATCAGGCAATTCACTTTTTCTGCATATCCCCTCTCCATTTCCCTCTCCGGCTGGTGTGGACGCTGTTAAATAGAAAGTTTCCAGTTTTAAATTAACATCTGTTCATGTTCTGACACAATACAGCTCGTCTGTGACCTCAATCGACAGCTGAGGTGAGAACAGGAAACAGCTTTGTCTACATTCATGTCAGACTAAATTTCAAATAAAAGCAAGAAATGCGAAACTGCCTGAATCACATCATGAGGATGAATTAAGTTGTATTCTATTCCAGCTTACAATGGACATTACTTTATAATTTTATACAGGAACCTGAGTGGCTGAGCTTGTAAAAAGGAGCCTGTTGTGTAGTGATGATGTGTAACAAATCTCAGGGTACTTAAGTCAAAGTAGCTCATTAAGAGCTACATCAGGCTGTCATTTGGGGCCAAAATGTACACACAATGTTGGTATAATTCCTTAATGAAGCAAATGAAGCTCTGAACGTAAGGCTGAGCTACACAAACACAACATTAAGCCTATTATAACCTCATTTTCAAGGCACTGCATTTAAGGGTGCAGAGATAATAGAGTTCATGGCAGACAAATATAAGTGCACAGGCCAATTCTATTTTCACACACAACTGCCAATTGGAGGAAGGAAAATTTGGCCTGGGTATCTAAAACTCATTGTTTGCTGGCAGGAAGGCTTTAAAAAAAATCACCTTTGGCAGTAACCTTGTTTCAGAGATACCCAGTTAGGTTTTGTTTGGGCAAATCACTGTCAAGCAAAGAGAGGCTGAGAGACAAAAGGAGAAAGAAAAAAGGAGAGAAATTGATACAGAGGAATAGACTGATGGTTTCTGGCATCTGACAGCAGGACCAGAGTCCCCCATTAATTTCTCTGCAGTTTGAGACTAATAAGATTTCTCACAATTTTTGCCATTACACCCAACAAAAAGCCTATCCTTAGATGAGGTTTTCTCTAACGAGATACAAAGTGCCAATTTTGATGGAATAAACTCAGTGGGGAGTTAATAAGTATGCAGAACAGGTAACTTCTGGTCTGCAAATTAGTACCTTTAAAAATTCTTACAAAATGCCTCATCACATTACCTCGTAGTCTGCAGGCTGAACACATCAAAGACATTTAAATGACTGGCTGAAGAAATGTTTTCCTCAGTTTAAGTGAAAAGGTCAAGCAAGCAATAAAGCAGAGCCACACTTAAGGGACACTGAAATTTAAAAATAGTTTATATGTGTGTAGTGGAAACAGATTTCTGAATGGACACATGCATCATAAATGTGCACCCCAGTGTGTCACTTGTCTTTTTTAACTGGTGGTGGCTTGTCGAGCTGGCCCCACATAAATATTATTTCTGCACAAATATGACTGTTGATCATATTTGTGCAACACAATTTGAAGGCGAAGTTGCTACACACTTCACCACCCGCTCCGTCCTGCATCAGCTAACTCTTCTGACGTTGGTGACACAAGAGAGGCCAACCAAACAGACAGCAAGCCATCATGTCAAGTAGCACCACTCGATAACCCCACCCGACTCATCCTCCCGCCGTTCAACTCAGCTTCAGGCACCGGAGAGGCAATAACACGCCTTGCGTTTACATTCCCTAACGTGTGTTAAACACCAGTTCATCATGCAGGGATAATAGCGGGGTGTCATCTAAAAACGTCTACTGACTGTTACACTCATAGAGTCTTGGTATGGAACCATAGAAAGCCAACTTTTGGTGTAATGAATACTTAATGTGCTCATCTACATTTTAAATTGCAAATTATGTGACAGCATGTGCACGGCAGACGGAGAAAAAGCCGTAACAAGGCGAAGCTGGACAAATGATGTCCTCATTAAACGTTGGTGTAATGTATATGCCTGCATGTATGAGGTATTGTGCGCTGGACTGTCTGCACACAGCAGAATCCGTCATTCTTCCGCAAAGAGCTATTTAGAGCTAATGGTACGTGCACCCACTCAGAGTTCGCTTAAAAGCTCCTGAAAAATGTGGCGAAGGCTTCTCATTTGTAACTGAGTTGCAGCTTATGGAGCTTGAGCCTCTTTACTCCCACAAACCACCGAGCGCATTGAAACAGGCATATTCAATACGTGCTAATACGCTGCCTGACCCCTCCAAGACACGCACCTGAGCAGAACATGTCGGGGGGCGGGGGCGGGGGTAGGGGGACTTCCGTCAAAGGTCGCCTGCCGATAGTGAGGAATTGCCAATTAACGCCGATGTCAAAGTGTCAATCTAGGCTGATTTCCACCGAGTAACCAAGCAATCAAAAAACACTTATTGCTGAAGAGGTGCAGAGAGGAGCAGGATGCAGAAAAGACAGGAAAGGCTGAAGAGCTAGACACCAGGCACAATTACTCTTAATGTCTTTTCACTCAATGTCAAAGGCATCGCTGTATAATTCAGTCAGCTTGGGTGGCAAATGGTAAAATGGCCAAAGAAGGGGCAATCGAAGTGTATTACCTCGATCATAAATCTCTAAAAAGGACGATGCACTCATCTGAGTGTGTGTTCGAAACAGCGGGGGACACTGAAGAGCTCATTCTACCGTGGACAAATGAAAATGACTGTAATTTTCAGGTGGTGCTAAGTGGCATTGCTACTAATGCAGCACTCGGGTGTCTGTGCCCTATCCTGTTTATCACAGTTTTTCCTGTCTTTTTTTTTTGTTTATTTGTTTAAACAAAAACTGGGAAAATGTTAGCTTTACTGAGAAGCACTGGACACTTGCAACTGTCAAGACAACACTATCTTTTCTTCTATAAGTAAAGGTTAAAATAAATTGAACTCCACTTCTGATTTAGCCCTTATGAATGACGGAACAATGTCCGGCAACGAAAAGCGTGGCTCCGTCAACATCTGCACTTTTCTACTATAGGGCAGATGTGGTAAGCCATGAAGAAAGAGAAAGTGAAGCGGCATCTGCTCAGTCTCGCCTGTTCATCTCTTCTTGGCTGAGTTGTCAGTGAATCAGGGACAGAGGGTTTGACTCTGCACGCCTGTCACCAGGCATCAGCATTTAAGTCCAGATTTAACGCTTGAGAAAAGGAGAGTCATTTTACCCACTTTATTCTGAGTCAATACAGAAGGCCGTGGCAATTTTATTGAATTGCCATGGTAACAGTTGGAAAAAGTGCTTTCCCCCTGTCTTCTTGTGTCTCTCACTGTTGCCGAGGCTGTATTATACGCCTCTACAGGTCTACCACAGGTCAAACTATTGCATTAAAATGTTCACAGAGCTGGCTTCTTTAAAATTTGATTTGTGAAATACTTAACATATATTTTTGTCTGCCATCCCTCATTTCTGGAGTTGCAAGGTGGATGTGTGTTATTTCTTCATGGAATATCACCTTTATTTTAAGCATCCCCTGCATGCAATTTTCAGGAGACCAAAGTGCTGATCTGCTGGGCTTTGAAGAACTCCAAACAAGTCTGTAATACTCAGCCTTGCACCCCTCACGTTATCTAACAGGACCGAGTCATCAACAGTGGTTTGCTGACTGGAGTTTTAATCATTTCATATCCATAATGAAGTTGACAGCTCCATCTGTGTGGGATGCAGGTCACAGCCATCAGCAGCACAAACACTGAGAACAATCAGCAAGCATCTGGAGTCACGGCTACTAAACGCTCAAGCCACCTTCCCCCCAACTTCTCCCTGTATGATGACCGTCGCGCCATGACTGCAGGGTCAACAGCAGTTGACAACGAAGAGCCGCAGCATCCAGGAGAAACTTTCATCCAAACTAAAAAAAAAAAAAAGGTGCTGATAATTCAAACCGGTGGCATATTCTGTTAAAACAGGAAATTACAAATCACCTTTCAGTTATCAACCACAAAACCTGTATTCTGCATGACTTTCCACCACTGTTGGCTGTGGCCTGCGGCGAGACGGCAGCTAATTAAAGAATTACAGCAACCTGAGGCGCTGAGCCATTAAACTCAACGGATGCGCTGCTGGATGACGTGCACGAGAATAGTTCAGACTAGTTAAATGAGGCGGAAAAGCATGTAAAAGGTCATTTTTTTAAACTGATTCTGAGATTAACAAATGTCTTGTGATTTGTCAAACTCTTAAAGAAACCAAAAGTCTTCATCCCGCTACTGAGTGGGAGTCAACCGGAGTCTACAAGCAAAGCTGTCGTCTACTTTTGATTCATGCCTGCTAGTCAGGTTTATTCAAACACACTCACAGAAACCACAGTTTCTTCCTTTATTTCCTACAGTTTCCTAAAGTCTTAATGAAATATCTTTGACATGCTTTGATTAAAGTTTTAAGCAAAAGCACATAATCCAAACATGCCTTTAAGGTTCTGTTTGAAACAGTCAGTGTTAGGGGTGGAGAGGGTGGAGTCAGCCACAGCCCTCATCAGCAGTATTAGAGAATTTCACTAACAATTACTGAGGTACAGAAAAGCAGAATGATACAAAAGTTGGTTGGAGATGAGGATGGGGATGCTGGATAATTCTACTCCGCTCTACGTTGCTCTGTCCTGCAAAACTAGACGCCTCTCACGTATTTTCAGACTAAAGTGACCTCCAAGAAAGTGACACTCGTGTGTTTAAAACAGTGGTCACTTTACCCAATCACATATATTCTTTTTCATGGTTTTTGTCTTTCAATCATGAGGGGTTTCTTTTAAATCTTGTTAGAATTGTCTTTGTTCATTTATTTACTTACATTCTCGTGTTTAGCTGCTCGTTTACTTTTGTTTTGATGCCGTTTCCTCTGGGCGTGTGATTTCTCCAAGGACAACCTTAATTGTCCTCTCCATTTTTTCGCCGGCCCTCGTGTGTGCGTCTCACCTCATTCCCCTGCTAGTCCATTGTCGTTTAGTTTGTCATACTATTGTTGTCTTCATGTTTTCTTCCTGAGCACATCTCCCCAGTTTTCTTTGGGTTTTTAGATAGCATGTTGTGGTAAAGCTTTTGACTAAAAAATGGAGGAAATCATACCTCCCTCATCCCCTTCCTTATGAATTCCTTTTATCTGCATACTCGAGACTCTCATGCAGAAGAGAGTTAATTGTTTTTACAACGCATCCTCTTCAAACATCAAATCACATGGCATATCTGGAAGAAAGGCCCGGCCCTGTCTCTTCTATCTCAGAACACTAAGGAGAGCTAAAATCCCTCAGCAGCTTTTACCTTGAACCTGAACTTTTACCAATGGCAGCACACTGACCTACGATTCCTTCATGTGGTTCTCCAGCTGCACTAAGGCTGAGCGACAGGCACTTCAGAGGGTGGTGAAAACGGCGGGGGAAATCACTGGGTCTGATATGCCGCAGATAAGCACCGTCTGCACCACCCGCTGCCTTGATAGATCAGAAGATCCTGTGTGATCAGAATCACCCTGGACATCCCTTTTCCGACCAGCTGGCCTCTGGGAGAAGATATAGGTCCATACGAGCCAGAACCTCTAGACTGGCCCACAGGTTCTGTTCTCAGGCAGTGGGACTACTGAACAACAGACTCCCCTTCTCCCCAAGCCCCCATGTTCAAATGATATCTCATTATTTCTAACTTAGTTATTATAACAATGACACTAAAGAATTAAACTGAATCCAGATTTTTTTTTTTTTAAAGCATCTAATTTGCACCAGAAAACAACATGCTGCCAGAATCTGAGCAAGAATGTGTTCACACTCCAACTGAAACATCTGACTTTCGGCCTGGAGACATTTATTTGGGAAGACAAGACACTTGGACAACTTTTCTAGTGTGCTCTGAAGCCTGCAGTTTTTAGTTTATTTCCAATTCACATGGGGGAACAGTTGCAACAAGCTGTCAGATTCATCACATGAAATATTCATTATAATTGACCGGATTAAAGCTGGAAACTACAAGGTTCACATCACTGTTGATGGTATCCAAAATATTTGTTATCCTTAAAAAAAAAAAAAAAAAAAATTTTTCCACTGCTTTCTGCTTCTTTATACTTTATAATCAAACACTTGCACTAAGATGATGTCATAAGTTGACTGGTTACGATATATACACATCTGGAGTTGCATTTACTTTCCATTTCTGATATTTATCCTTCAATTGTGCTTCTAGTGTTCACTTGTTTGTCTTTCCTCTGATTGCATCAGCCTACCGGCTCAATTCCCCTCATCCCATTAGTGTTGGAGTACTTCTTCTCTTTGGAGGCGACAGGGAACTCTGAATTTAAATGGTGAAGGTTAAAGCCACAGTGTGTTTAATTTTTTTTCACCAGTTCAGTATATAAAAAAAAAAGGTAGAAACTGCAACACTCTACTCTAAAACCATCTGTCTTCTTTGCCGAGAATGTGTGATCGCTGCACCGAATGTACAGCAGCCTTGGCATCCCTTCCAGTGCAATTTCACAACCATTTACACCTTGAATCATGTGAGCACAACATCTCACCTGATGGCTGGTGGGAACAATTCACAGGCGACAATGACCCCAAATACCGACATGATGGTCAGGTGGGTCTGTGGAGCACATGTGACACATTTTCAAGGTGCGAATGACCCCAAAACAGCTTAAAGGGATGTTTTCGTTGTTGTTTTTGTTTTCTTTTCTTTTTTAGTGGGGTTGTACGAAGTTCATGTGAGTACAACCCTGTCAAGAGGCAGCAAGCTTTTTCTTTGTAGAATCAGGGAGGAATGACGGTGGACAACTCGAGATAACCAGTGCTCATACCAGGAACAGCGGATGAGCAAATATTAACTGTCAAACAACTCAAATCTATAAAATTTGATTCTGACAGGAGTTGTGGCTGACTTGGTTGCCCACAGTGGGCCATTACTTCTGCTAAAGTAATAAACACATCATGTCCTTGTGCTTTTTTCACATCTCAACAGCAGCAGAATAAATTGTATAGCCAGCAACAATATAATAAAGCATTCAAAAAAGATGGGGTTTTTTTTCTGCTGAAAACATGTAGTGGAAAGTAAATTACTGTGTGATGCAAAAGTGACAAAGTTAAAACATACCATATAAGATTAAATCATCCTGTGATTTGTTCCTCATTGGTTATCATTCAGATTGTTCATTGAATGTGGTGTAAATACCTTTTTCCTTAACCTTTTGGATTAATTTTGAGCTTCACCTGCCTCTTCCCAACATGTAATGCTCCCTCTCTGGCAAGCTTCTAGTCTCAGCCTGCTTCACCATCAGCTTTCCTCATTCTTCTGCCTTCGGCTGCCTTCTCTCCATTCCCTCCCTTGAGCTCTTTAATAAACTCTTTTTAACCTTCTTTCAAGGCCGTTTCTATGTCCTGCTTTCAGGTTCAACCCTCAGGCCACAATAACATTACCCACAAGTAACAGCGAGTTCGTGCACTCACTGCACAGCTGCATTCATCCACTGTTATCCAACAGTGATAACAGGCCTAAATATCATTCAGAGGCCTTTTGAGGTAGAACTTCAATATAAAAAAAATGAACAACAATGAGACAATATGTTTTTGGTCTGAAAGTGTATAAGTTTTTGTTTCCATAACTAGGTTTCACATCAGTGCAACTGGTTCTGGGTTGACCAGAGCAGCTGGCCAGAGGCCACTGGCTACCTGCCCCAGGCTGCCAGCTTTGCTGGTGAAGTTTATTTTCTAATCAAGGGAAAATCAAAACTGACGAGAGTTAAAAGTACTGCCATTTACAAGTTAGCCTGGGAGGCTGACCACTGCTGCTCTGATCGAGCCACTTAGCCGAGCCTTGGCTGACCTCAGCCATTTGGGTGTCCACTTATAGCCACAGTAGTTCCAGTGGAGGTCAGAGATCCAAAAGAGCTGGTTTCAAATGTCTTTTTGGTAATGACATCTACGACGGATGGATAGACAGATTCAAAGCTAACTAATGCCAAAGAATGAATATAAGGTATTAGATAGCATCATCAGTTCATAGGCGAAGCTCACATAAAATTATTAGCTTCTAGTAGCTGCTTGTCTGTTCTGCCCATTTGCTGATTAAATGGACCAAGGCAAACTCAGGTCCTGCCAATATCCCCTTTAGCTCCAGAAAAGTTCAAAGCCACTCTCCAGAAACCTGAGGACCACGTCTAGAAGGGTTGTCCAGTTTTTTTAAAGCAGCGTTTTTTTTAAATTGTCTATTATCTTCCATAAGGTAACAAAGAAAACACGGAGAGAAATAGTCTGATCAGTTTAGAACCTGTTCATCACCAGATTAGCTTCACAGTTAACATTCTGCAGTTGCTTTCATATTGTTTTCTTGTAGGAAAAAAAAAATCGTAAACTACCAATTTACAGTAAATGGGCCTTTTTTTATTGTGTGTTATTTGAAAGTCTGGTTTTTGAGATTTCAAGGGGATTTATTATCCCCTTTATTCACAAATTGTTATTTTAATGAAAATTAGGTTTTAATAAAATGGTGTGGTCCTGCTCTAGGTCAAACTTTGGTCAAGATACCCAAGAGATAAAATACCAGACCTGATTTTGCAGTTTTATCAATAAATCTATGCACAAAACCCTTTTGATATTACTCTACCCCTGTTCCATAGGTTCTATTTTATTTGATATTCACATATGTCAAACGGTAAAACATATGAGAAAATTTACTGTAACCAGAAAAACACTAGAACTCTAAATTTCCACATCCAGAGTGCAGCAAATGCTGCCTGGTTTTGAAGTTTGTGGGTGGAAATCAATTTAACCAAATAACTGCAAAGACGCTCTGCTCATAATAAAGACATGTTACAAGCCAGTGATCAGTCTAAATAAGTGCCTTCAGATTGAAGCTAATTGAGGGTGTTGTGGATTCAGGGTGGTGCCGTTTGTTTTTCCCAGAGGTTTACTGTGAGCTAAAGAGTTTCTGTCAGGTGGTGGAAGAGAGAGAACGAAAAGGCTGCAAGAAACAGAGCAGCCAACATGCATTCTGGTGCTTCATTAATTAAACGGTGCAGAATTATTAAGTTATATAAAAGTATTCTGTACTGAAGCGTGAAACCCTTCATAAGAAAGCAGCTGATGGTGTTTCCAGTTATACTTTCCTCTTCCTACCGAGCACGAATCACGAGAGGTACGTGTTGTGTTTTGACTGAAAAAAAAAATTCAATGTTAAATCTGTCATAATTCAAAGAAAACTTTCTGGAGTTAAATGAACCCCTGTTTTTTTTTTAAGGTAATGATTGGAGACTTTCGCTGGAGGCCAAAACAACACGGATTGAAGCAGTTTTGAGTTCGAGCTGACAATTCATTTCAAAAACCAGACGCCCATCCAAACAAAAAAAGATGAATATATCTGAATATTAGTTTCAAATGCAACTACTACCCTGCATATTTTCAATTTTAAGCCAATAAGAGTCAAGTGTGTGTCATGTGTGTTTACTGTGACTGTTTACATGGCGACCAAGTGTGCTCACTGCTAGCTGCTAATTTATAGTCACAGCTCGATAGAATCAGTGGCTATGGACCAGATGGCACAGTTTTATGAGTAAAGTGACACTGAGTGAGTGAATGAGTCGTGTCCCCATGTAAAACTGCTCTTGTGAAATAAAAATAGTTAACTTTGTTTTTATTGGCAGCTTCATCTGAGTTCCTACCATATATATGTATATTTTTTCAAATCAACAAATTCTAAACAAAACGATCCCAGTTTTTCTGAACTGTCATTTATGGAAGATTAAAGTTGTGTTGTTGTTAGTACTGAAAATGGGCTGTCATCGTCACCCAAGAAACACATTTTAGATCTAAAACTTGTAACTGCCATGTCGATATGTCAATAGTGGGTACTAGATAGCGGCCATCAAGGATGTGAGGCGTCAAGAGTAAAAAACACAGTTTTTTGACCATTTTTAGTGCATAATCCACTTCGTAATGCACATTGATGGAATTCTCAGTGTGTATGCACTTCTGCTCTTAAAAAAATAAGAGTGTATGCATGTATTCAAGTATATGATTTGGAACAGCTAAATACTTAAGTGTAAATTTCAAAATCTCTATCTACACCAAATTCCTTCTTTACTTTTCCGAGTACATGCTGCTATAAATGAATGTGTTCAATGAGATCGGACTATTACTCTGACTAAGATACAGCAATTTACTGTGTTTACTTCAGTTTTTTCCTCATTTGCACAGGTCAAAGTGAGATTGATTGGAGCATATCCCTAAATATCCTTGGAGGGAACGTAGTGGACATAAGTGATAGAAATAAAGGGAAGGAGCGCTCGTATTTCAACCGTTTCGTGGCTTCGTCTCATCAGCCATCCAAAGCTGAGCTGCTGGTGTGGTAATTATATCTTGCCTTGGGGCTAATTTGAGGCAGACTTGGGTTAATGTGTAGTGAAAGCAAAGGAAAGTCTTCTGCAGCAGTTATGCAGGCAGACTTTACTTTGAAAAGTGCTGCTATTCATCTGCGCTGATGAGAAACAGCTTGCTTATTTTAATCAATGATGTGCACCCAGATGGGGAGGGAAAAAACAAAGAACAGAACAAAAAAAAAAAAAAAAGCACTTTGGTTTCTTATTTTTGGGTTTCAGGAAGCACTACTGAAAGATTTCCGCCAGGATACAATATGAAGCCATCAGTTGAAGCACGTGGGCTCACACTCGCCTCCCAATCAAGGGAGAATAAAAAGATCACAACAATGCTGACAAGACAATTAAGTGCTGCCATTTCCTGTTCATTATGCCCCATTCAGTCAGAGTAGCACGAAATATACTCATACCTCCAACATAAAAACCCTTTGTCTAAGTCGTCTTTTTTCTTTATGAGAGCCAAGAGTTTCATTTTCCCAAACGATCAACAACATTGAGTGGGAACTGATTATATTTAGATAAATGTATAATTACTTGTTCCAGTTCTGGTTCTGGTGTTCTTCCTCTTCATTATCCGAACGCTGCGATGATAGCGTAATTCAATTATCAAGGCAGTAAAGTGAAATGGTTGCAGCCATAGACGTAACATCCAATGGGGACGGGGGGAAATGCCCACCCCCCAACCCTCACCACCACGTTTATGTTTGTTTATACGTTTGTAACTGCAAGTCATAATTACCAGTGAGAAACAGAGTGGGACAGACAACTAATGCAAACAGAATAGTGCTCATTCTTGAGGGGGTTCGCGCCAACATACGGTAAAAATGTCTGACCCTTCCCTCTGTCAGTAAATACTGTGGTGAAATTACTTTTATTTTGGATATTCAACAGCCCACTGTGGTCTTGTTTAGGGACCGTCAACAAACTACCAACGGTTGAAACATTGCTGATTTTTCTTTTCAATAGCCTCCATAAAATCTAAACAAGTCACTTTAAAGCCAAGCTGAATTGTTGTGGTAAAGGCATCAAATAAAACACATTTCTTTGCATTGTATGTGAAGACTCATGAATTTTTAAAATATTTTTATGTGTATATTTTATATAAATATTTATATGAATGTTTCCCTTCGACATTGACGCTTTTGTGTTTTCTTTATTGTCAGATGACAGATGAGGAGGGACTGGGTCAAAATGCAGAGTTTAAGACAAGAAAATGCAGAACCACAAAGTTTTATAAATAAATGAAAAAATTACAAACAGGGGAACTACAATATTTTTAAATGATCGCACACAAAAATGTAAATAAATGGTGAAGATTTCTAATTCCATAAAATAATTCTCTCAGTTGTTGGTTGACTGTTCTTCCGTTTAATAATACAGGAAGTAGGACATTTTGTTTCTTATAAATATTCTATAACCATGCTTTCTGACAGCTATACGATTATGTCCAATTCAATTATTTTGTTGATTTTATGTCACTACATAGTCCCAGTGTATGTAGAATGAAGTCACCCCAACTCTCCATCCTGTCCCCACTTCCCAAACCAAAATTACACCCATGACTGCACCATATTTCACATCCACCACCATATGAACCTTCATGAATTATTTACTGTAAACAAGAGGTGCTCAAGGATCTTTAACTGTTCTCATTGTTTAGTATTGTCTTTTATGATATTATAACAGGAAACGTTAAGCTGGCTTCACATCAACTAGGAAGTCATGTTCACATGTTAACTATAATGTGCCAAGCTGAGCAGTTTGATAGAGGAACTGCTCATAAAAGCCACACGTGTCCATGTGAAGCTTTTTCATGCACGTGTGCTACAACTGTAAAGGACAGTTTGTTTTTTTTTACATAAAGGTTAACATAGTTTTTTCATGCAATACCATTAGAGATAAATAATGAAAAACCTTATGTTGCAGAAGCCCATTTCCAGCTCATTTTTCCAGAGCTCAATCAATGAGTTGTTTATGACTTATGACAATTAAAAAATAAAAATAGACAGACAATGGCTGATTTATGACGTCATTATTAACATCATATGTTGGACTGATCATTTTTTCTTCTCTCTATACTCTAGTATATTTGAATTTTAATGCACAACTGTCAGCTGCCTGCTTTAAAACCTCATATTAAGGTGTTTCGACCAAAGTTTGGACACAAAAAGAGCATTCTGATGGCAAACATGCCATGCAGGTAAGATGGGCAAACTCTTATCATAAATATGATTGGTAATGAGCACAAATCGGAGGCGAGGGTTTACAGATAAGAGTGCGAGACTCGCTGCGTGGCTCTGAGATGGACTGGCGACCTGTCCAGGTGTACACCTGCCTTTCACCTGCAGTGAGCTGGGATAGGCTCCAGGAGACCCCTGTCACCCTGTACAGCATTAAAACGGGTTTAGAAAAGGAATAAATGGACTGCAAGACTCTTGTTACGATCACAGATGACCACATCCAGGATCAACACTGTTCATGAAGTACGAGCTAATATTCTATTAAATTACTTTAATCTGGAGAGGCATAACTTTAGATTCACTGGGCTACCTAAGTGTTGATTTAGTGCTATATATCTAGTTCTAAAGTTATAGAAATCAAAGTTCAGATTTAAAATGATAAAATTAAGTCTTGTGATAACAATTTTGATTAAATAACATTAGGTAATGTGAGAAGAGTTCGAAGCAGTTTGATTTATCTTAGAGCAAATGTAGACTTCCTTCAGTTGGCAGTTTAATCTAAAAGCAGACATTTAGGTCTGTTTTGTCTGGCTTTAGGAATTGGACTCAAATAAACTTAACTGTTCATCCTGTCTGGGTAACTGGAATCAGTACTATAAGTAGGGCAGGCATAGTGTTTTAACTTTTTTTTTTATTGTTGTGTATGAAAAACAATGATAGATGAGAAGTCAAGGTCTTCAGGCGTTTTTCTACGGAGCTGAACGTTAAACATGCCCATCCTGGTACCTGTGTAGCTGATACTTGACAGTCATTGGCACAAAGCACAAAAAAAGTCTTTATTGGTTTAAGTAATAAAGTAACTGGGTCTTTTTCACAAATAAAATTCATTTTAAATGAAATTACAGTAACACACTTTATGTGCAAAAGTTCTTTAACTTTTTTTTTTTAATTACACATCTAAAAGGGTTTTGCAAACTTTCAAAATTAAAATAAGGTACTTTAGAAATTAAAACAGATGCACCTGGTAACAGTGATAAGAGAGGAATGGGACAAGAGTCGGCTGTGATCAGCTTTCTGGAAAATTGCCACTAATCATAAATAAATAAATAACAGCATTATCTAAACATAAATCCTCCATTATTTTACATATGATAAACAGCACCTTGTCGTTTTTATTTCTCAGCATCTGAGCCGCATTAACATTGTTTAATAAAGAACTTTGAGCAGCAGCTGTAAGCCACTGCTGTCGGCTTTTTATATAAACATTTTGAACCTCTCCCTTCTGCTGCTGTTTTCTTTAACACAATGCAGCAATATGTAAAAACTGTACATTTAAAGAGTCTCACAGAGTGTTCTCTCATGTTGTGTCTTTTCATGTGACACGCAGCAGTGGTCTTCTCGCGTGAAGAAAAGATCATGTTATTCCTAAACTTAAACACACTCATTACTGTAAAAGCCTCACAAGTACAGCTAAACTTTCAATAAACATGTAGAAAAGTGATATTTTCAGCTTTCATCCATCTTTGCACTTGGTGTACTCATTTCTTAAGTATGACAGGATCATATTCATTTTTAATGTTTCATCTGAATATCATGACTTTAACACACTGATGGAGACGTTGATGTCATGTCTCATACATGTGAAGTGTGGAAACTGATTTTTTAAGAAGAGGGTGGGCTCCCAGGCTGTTTTCTGTCTTACCTGGTGTCTCCCCGTATGGCTTTGGTGGTTTGACAGTCTCTGTGTGGCTCGTGGTTGACTTGGTGGTGCTCTTGGACTCTGTTGTGGTCACCACAGTGAACGTCCTTTGGGAGAGCCTGGTTGTAGTGCTAGTGGTGGTCGCCACTGGGGTAGCTGAGGCCCTGGTGGACAGCGTTACATTGGGGTCCCCTTTGCCATCCTCATCTATGCTATCAGTCCCCGTTGGTCCCCAGTCAATAAATCCAGCCACTGTAGTAGTCCGGCCCTCCTGAGAATTGTCATAGCTGTCCCATTTGAGCTGCCTCCTGGCTCTGATTAGCAACCTCCCACTTGATAAAGCCGCTGGAACTTCCGCTTTTCCAGCCAAAGCATCACCCGTATCCATTTGAGAGTATTTCAACTGGCACTCCTTACACGCTGCTTGTCCTTTATGTGCTGCCTTGCGAGGCTTTTGGCCTTTGACTTTTTGGCCTACCCCTGCCCTGTTGTCTTGGGACGGAGGGACCGGGTTGAGGAGCCGCCTGGCCAACGGGCTCACTGTTCTCCAGTGAAGCTTGTTGGGCATGTCCCAGAGGGGCTGCAAGCGTGGTCGGGAGCGAGGCACCGATTTAGGCGTGAGTTTGATGCCCAGGCCCTGACTGAGAGGGCTGCACACCGAGAAGTCCAGGGTGAGGTGAGTCATGGCCAACAGGATCCAGACCCGGTGCCCGACACCACTGCCTGCCTTCAAAGAAGAGGGACTGCAGGAAAAAACAGAGGAAATAAAATGAGATGTTTTAGACTCAAGCACAAAATGGTGGAAACATTTATAAGAGATTTCCACTGTAAGCCTTAAATTCCCACTCATTAAACTTTGACAGTAATTATCTTTGCTAAATTACAGTAGAAGATTCAGGCACAAGTTAAAATGTTTTAGAATAAGAGTATGAATCTGCACACTTATGTCTGAATTGTCATAGGAAGTAAGGATTCATCCTTAATATTACAGGTTCTTACTCACTGAGGGATGATTACACCAACACGCAAGGTCAGACCTACTTTAGAGGATCATCATATTCTGTATTATCTTCCCCAGACTCAAAGTCATCTGATCCCCAAAGGGCAATTTGATTATGCAAAGCAATGTTTGAGGAGATATTGTGCAATAGTAGCGTAAGACACAGAATGACAAGTACATTACAAAAACCTTCAGCTATATGGATATTGTTTTCACTTATTAGATGGCAATAAATGGTCTTTGTTCCTCCATAAACTTCACTTCACAAGGTGATAGATGGGCTGGGTATTCAGGCTGGGACCCAGTGTCGGGCTGTTTTCAAAGACAACCTTCAGTGGCCCCTGAGACAAAGCTATGCATCGATTCCTGGGTGAGAAACGTCATTATAGGCTATCTTTCATCTCTGATGTCCTTGGCCAATTTAAACCACGAGGAAAACTCATTTTGGAAGCACCACAGAGGTGATGATATATGGAAATATGTAAATGCTTTCATCAGCTGTCTGGAGCATCACATCTGTTGATCATATAATTCTTAAGAATTATTTGTGCAAATTTATTATGCAGCTATGATAAAATTACATTTAATGAGACTGACTGGGCTCCTAAAAGAAATCAAAAAGCTGTTTTTCTGATTATAATTATTTCCCCATATTACTGTTTGTGCCAAAGGCAAATTATTCTGCAAATGGGATACAGACAAATTGCTCACCACTGTCATCTTTACTTAACTGAATTACCTGATGTAGTTAAACTCCTACCTGGAACAAATTTAGTAATGCAGACTAAATTGTTTATATGGGGACTCAATGCCCCATATTCCATTTATGCAATAGTCCCACAGCAAACCCACAGGACATCACAGTGGGCATGGTCAAATGCCCTCTCCAAGTCCATACAGCACATCTGAATAGTTTAGGCGAAAGCCCAAGCACTGTTGAGGACCGTATGAGGTCCAGCTTTCAATGGTCAGGACCAAACCAGCATTGATCCTCCTGAATTCAAGGTTCCACCATAAACTGGACTCTGTTCTCCAGAACTTCTGGAAAGACATCAGTGAGGCTGAAAAATGAGATTCCCTTCTAGCCCTCCTTCTTCAAATGGAACCACCACCCAAGTCTCCTGGTCCAGACTGCCCCCAGTTTCCACACAATGTTGCAGAGTAAATAGGCCCAACCTGATATTTTGCTTTTGAACTGTCCCGTACCATTGATCGTTATAAGTTTAAAATCCAAGGTTATCCAATATCATATTGTCAACATGATTTTTCACTTATTCTGTAGACAGACTTGCTATGATGAGAAAAGCCATGTTTTTATCATCCTCTGCCTTACAGCAAACCGCTGACTGAGAAATAATTTAGAATGGCATTTTAACTGAGCTATAAATGGTGACGGATGTGGTGACAAAAGATCTGTGGCAAGGTCAGCGTATTATTGACAGCTAAAAATATGAGAGATAATTTGTTTTGCGAGGGTTTGGCCCTGACCTCTGACTGGCATGTTGGCACCTGCCCAATCTGCACACTCGAGGTGACTCGGATTTATCACTACAAGCCAAATGAACACAATATCCAGTGTGGAAAGTGGTTTATAATCGTCATTGATAACGTTTTACAACAGGAAAGATACAGCTGTTAATCCTAAATGACCATTTTTGTTAAACATGATGGTGTTAATCTCGACCCTTAGCAAGAGACAAAAGAAGCAGCTACCAAAGACGTTTGAAATACAAGTGTATTTCCCTTTGGTCATGAGGTACACTTCAGTAATTCATAATAGGGCAAGAGTGACGACCTCTATGACAAAAAATGTTTTGACATTTTGTTGTTCTGAACCAGTCATACAAAATGTCAATGAGGAACATCATAAGCGATGATCTTAAAGAAGCAATTGTTAGTGTATCAGTGTGGGAAGAGTACAAAGGCCATTTCCAAACAATCAATCTGGGTTCCACCATTGCACAAAGTGAGAAATATTATTTACAATTGGAAAGGATTCAAAACATTTGATTGACTTCTCACAGGTGGGAATGCCTTTAAGTTCAGACCATACAATGCTTACAGAGATTATAACTCATGAATTACATCTCCCTCAGTTGCTTGGCCCTTAAATGGAATGACGACTGCAAACTCCTGGAACTAAGTTGAGATATGTGGTCACAATACACAGCACCATGTTGGGCAAAAATTTGGCTAACATTAACACAATATTTCAGAATAAAAATACATCACAAAACCAACTACTGAGCACAGCTGGGAAAGATTAATGATTAAGACATGTTTCTTGCAGTCACAGCAGACTTAGAGACCTTATTGTAGCTGAGTCAACCATGAGCTTCTCCATATTGCAAAGCATTCAAGGGTCAAGTGTGAGGCCCCCCATCAAACAGCTAAAGTCTGGCCAAAACCGACTCATGCAACAGTAAAATGGTCCAGAGCATATTAGCACATCTACAAGAGCCACTGAAAAGCTAAAAAAAAATAATAACTTTTTTTTTTAAAGTAAAGCACTGTAAACACCCAAAGTGTCAATTTGAACCCAAACAAAGTTTTTTAAAGAATTTTCTTTATGATGACTTGAGAAGCTGATAAAATTGTACAGGCACTGATTATCTTAAATTATTACTGCTAGTGGTTTTGTTGTTTACCATATATTTTTTTCATCTCAAGTTGTATTTGGATCTTAAGATCTGGATCTGTTATGAAGAAGAGATTGGGTCCGGACCCAAACACAGAAGATGAGGATGGTAAGATTGCAAACCAAAAAAACCTTTAATCAAACAAAAGAGGTATGCAAACAGGGATCTTATTTAAACAAACAAACAAACAAAAAAAAAAAACAACTCAAAAATACATTCAACAGTAAGATTACCTCCTGGAAGAAAGACAGTATGAACCAGCAAGGAGAAAGGGAAGGACAAGGCAAGATATATCAACAGGACTGAGGAGACACAGGTGCAAACAATAAGAGCTGACCGAGGTCAGGAAGTCCAACTATAACTAAACACAGGGACACAGACTTTCAAAATGAAACAAGAACTAACCAAAAACTTAACCCATGACCGGACTAGCTCATTTAGCGTGCCTTAGTCTGCCATCACTAACTCACTTTTTTTAGTATGTAACTGGTGGCACAAATAAAATTCAACCTGGAGTAAATATTTTGTTTCTTACATGCTATTATATTATATATCGCTATATATTATATATATATTGCTTATACAGAAACTAAATATCAGACTGTTATATCAAACAATAAGAAAATTCCTTTACAAGAAAGAAATTAACAAAATGATGGTCCGTTTCCTTGCCAGAGGAACCAAAACTAAAATGCTACAGGGAAGGGATAATTAAAACACATCAATGTTTCCACTTGTATTTAATACACTGTTTAAAAGCCTTTGAAAAGCCACTGGTATAACCCAGAGCACAGCAAACACTCTTCAGATAAACTGGCCAAGCTGCGAGTGAGAGTTTCCAAGAAGTTGAGCTTCATAATTTAAGAACCACCAACACACTGAATTCCCAGATAACAGAATATAATTTGAAAGTACACAGCACAGATGGCAAAAGAAGTACAACATTCACAGAGTGAACAAACCAGATTGCTTTCTGGTGGAACTGTCTGCCTGATGTCCCATTTTATGAGCACATGCTACATCATATTGTCACTGCCAACTTCAGAGTATAGGTAAGCTCTAACAATATGGCAGGAAATCCCTTTAGTGGGGCTTGTGATGCCTCCTGATTCTCAACCTTTACTGCAAAGAATTACTGTACATTTTGGGACAGATGGGTTCTTAATTTTGTTGACATGCAAAAACAAATTCAGCTGAAAACTGTTATGTTGGTGAAGGGGAAAATCATGCTAATGTTTATTTGAGGAGTGGGGGGCAAACTTAATTTGCCTGCAAAATAGTTGGGCATTATTGACTGACCCTAAGGTTACCTCCAGGTCCCGAACTGCAGCATGCCAAGCCCATAATTGGGCAAGACGCACCAGGAATGAAATGACTTTGTGAAGTTACAGAGTGAACCATTAATTAGCATGTCTTTTTGCCTGGAGGACTTGGTTTTAAAGGTCAGCTGGAGTTGTTGCAATGATGATTTTAAAAAAGGATTTAACAAAACAGCAGATTAAAGAGGCATTGCAGGCTTGGACTCAGATGTATCAGGCAAAAATAAAATTAAAAAAAGCATCATGTGCATCCCACATACACTCACTCTCAGCCATGCATACACACAGACAGAGCCATATTTTCTGATATCCCTCATTCTTTCTATTGAACCAGCAGCTACAGTATCCACCACATGTTCCATTATAGCCTGAGTGTGATCCCAGCTCCAGCAGTCCATCAAACTCAAGCGATGTACAAATTTTAACAGTAAGCCAATGATGCAACAGTATATGTGACATGTGATATTTCAGAGCAGTATATTTAGATTATGCTTTTCAGCCAAAATATGAAAGAGGACTGGAGGAGGGTTCACTGAGCCTGACTTCTCGCTCCTATGTGCCAGTTTAAGCTGTACTATATTCGGCAAATCCACTTCCAACTTATTCTGCAGATTCTTACAAATGCCACTGTCAGAGGGTTTGGATTAGTCTCTGACAAGCACTCTAAATTATACACATGTGCTTCATCCTTGAGAACCACAGTCTCAATAAGATCATCAGGATTTCCTGATTTATCAAAACATCATTGGGATACGAGTCCAAAGTCTGGTATGTGACTTAAGGTCTTGAATAAGTATCATTCTGCAAAATGTTGTTCAACAAAAAGGCTGTCCATAAAAAAAAGTACTGACATCTGTTTGGTGGGAACAGAACTGACAATTTTGTCATTTCCTGGCGCTGTCCCAGTTTAAATCCCACACTGTTGAGCTGTGCAAACACATAAAACATGAGATCTACTAATTCCTTGCCTTGAAACAAGAAGCCACACATTACCACAAGAATAGCATCAACATATGAAAATGTATAGAGCATCTTTGAAGAATGTAAAAAAGGTGTGAAGAACGATCATGTATTACCTCCTTCCACTCAAACCCACAAACCCAACCCCACCACCGAGAGTGAGAGCAGATAATAACGCAAAGCCAGTCAATGCATTGTGTCCTAAGGATTCAGGTTGCTCTGCATATACGATTGTCTTCCCACACGTCAGATTGTTGACATGTGGAGTGGTAAATTGTGGTTTGCGCTTCTATGTGACTGCTAGGTTCGGAATCTGTTGTTTTTCACACGTCTATGTTCTATTAACTCAGCATGAGCAGCATTTGATGTTCGCTGCTCTCGGCAGCACGATGGCCAAGTGACGCTGAGCGAAGTAGTAACGTTTACTTCCCTCTCAAATGTATACAGCCTTAGCTTCAGGTGCTTTATATGCCTCAGTGGCACTAAAGACTGGATCTCTTATCATAGCAGCAGAGAATTCAATTAAATTCGATTCAGCTTTAAAGGCACTTCAAAAATAGAATTAAACTGCAAATTAGTTCAAATAATATTAAGAAAAACAACTGCCTTTCCAAGGAAACCAACAGGCTGCATCAAAACATTTTTTTTTTATACAATTCCACATCCTGAGCAAGCACCAGGTGACTGTTGAAAGAAAACGTCCCCTTTAACGGGAAGAACCTTCTGTCAGAACCAGACTCAGGAGGAAGACCAACCGTCTCAAGGAGTTGGGGACTGAGGACAGGAAAGAGGAGAGAACAGCAGCAACAACAGAACAGGAACATCGGCTGGTAAGAAGGAACACAAGGTAATAACATGAAGGATTTTAAAAATACATTCAGGGTGAAAGACTCCAACTTTTAAAATAAATAGATTCATCAGAAAAAAACCTGAGGACTTCCAAAAAAAAAAAAGAAAGAAAGAAAGAAAGAAAGAGCATTTTGGGGTAGATTTAAAAGTATCAAGTGATATGTGAGTGCAGCAGGTAAAGACTTCCACAAGGTGAATACTCTACTGGAAACAGCTAACCTCCCTTTGTGACAAACTGTGATCTGGGGATAGTTAGACAGCCACTGTCTGTGGATCTCAGAGGTCGGGAGGGCATCCAACAGGTCTGAGATGTTTACTAATGCAAGACCATATAAGGCTTTGAAGTACGACAGTCATGTGATCATCCATTTTTTCACCAGTAATGACTGTTGCTACAGCATTTTGAATTAACTGAAGACGACGGAGGGAACACTGACTGATACCTGAATACAATGACTTACAGGAGACCAGGTGAGGGTAGACAGAGTAGGGTTTTAAGGGCATCTACAGTTAAGTGTTATTAGCAAAAACATGTTAATTTACATTATGGTCCTGAGTAAGATGGACAAGGGACAGCATGCAAACAGAGAACAGGAGTGAACTGAGTACTGAGCCTTGTGGTACTTTTAGTGGTGATGTCACCTTGATTCTTTTCCTTTTCAGCCACTCTGTTGTAGATTTGGTGTGCTTAGGATCATTTTCTTGTTGCCTGTGCCGTGGACTTTTAATTTTAAGTTTATTGTGCTCTGTTGTTCTGCTGTGGTAAACTTTGGTCTTGGTTCACTGGTGCTCTTTTGCATTTGGAGTGCGGTTTTGTGTTTATATAGAATTCCTGTTTTATTTTGAAAGTGATTTATTTTCTGCTGCTGTATCAATTCCTCTCTTGGTCTGCTCTGACTTAATTGTCTCCAGTTGTGTCTCATCAGCTTAATTTTTTTTTTTTTTAATCTCATCCTGCGTTTTCCTCTTTCCCTTGTTAGTCACTTTGTTGTGCTTCCCGGCTGTGCTCTGTCTTGTGTCTGCTCCTTTTTGCTTTTGCTGTTGCTCTTATGGGGGTTTTAGGATTGTGTGCATATTTTTTGTTATGAATAAAATATAATTATTACTCCTACCAGTCTGGTCTTCTAGATTTGGGTTCTCAAAACACCAAATATGACAGTATGACCCAGTTTTCACACATAAAATACTGACTCACATTTAACAAAGTCTCTCAACCCTTTACAGTGCAGATAACCCTACTGGTAACTTCAGCAGACCTGCATAACATGAAAATGTAAAAAAATGAAAACGTAAAAATGGTCCTTTTCAATACATTAATAACTCCCTACGGTTGACTTTTTTTATTTTCAAGTATTTTATTAACACTATAAAGAGTTATTACCTCTGGAAGCAGTATGACTTTGATTAGCTTTTTATGCATTGTATTTGGAAAAGGCACATCTAAAATTGAAAGATGTTCAAGAAGTTAAATGTGCACAGTTCAATCAAGTTCTGACATCATTTTTTGCATCATTGTGATGTTGTTATAAAGAAAGCTATATCTCAGACATGCAGAGAAGAATATGTTCCTGCCAGAGTTCCAGCAGACGCTGCAGTTCTGAAGGTAACTGTCATACTTTTTTTTAAGTGTATGGTACATGTGTATCCTTAGCCTACATAGCAATTACCTTATGTAAGAACATCATAGCTTTATGAAAAGTCCCTTCAGGACATTTTCTTCCCTGTTAAACATGTCTCGGTTGGACTGAAAGTGCTTGCTACCAGGTGTGCTCCAAAACTTAACAGCTAAAAAGAAATTTCTCAGCACTTTTTACAGACTTTTTTTTTTTTTTTTTGCAGATATGTTTTACTCTGATGCTTCCTTTACCTAAAAAAAATACCACAAAATATTAAAAGACCATGAAAAATAATTCAGATTTTGGTAATGGTGGATGGACTGTTTTTTCACATAGGCTAAGAATTGTTTATTTAAAAAAAAAACTTTAAGTACCAACTAACAAAGAGGAGTGTGCCTCTATTCATATTCAATAGTCAGTAATGTACCCCATATAAACACTTCACTCTGCATTCAAGTGTAATTTAAATTTCTTTATGAATTGTGGATAAAGTGTAATAAATTGTGAATACTGAAATTATCTTTTTTGTAAGAGGTGCTGTTTACACCTGGTGTTAAAATGCATCCTGAGTGATCCAATCAAACGAACAGGCTTAAGTGAGGTGTAAATGTCCCCACAACAGTCAGTTCAAACATATCTTATGAAGTTTAGGCCATATATCCTACAACCCAAACATGGCTTAGTTCATCTCCCCCCAGTGACTGAGCCATAAAGTCATCTCAACGGTCAAAGTTTTCTGAGACTGGAGCCAACTGAGGAGCTCTCCCCTTGTCCCCAGATCACTCAAGACTTAATTCCAGGTCCAAATGAGACCATAAGATAATGTGCATTATATCACTATTGTTCCTGAAGTTAAGATTTTTTTATTTTAACAACACTTGAAATGCTATTGAAATAAGCTTGTTATGAAACAGTGGTTGAAATCGGACACTTATTTTTGGGCCAGTTTCAACCACTGTTTCATATCGTTAAGGAGAGACTCATCCCTATCTGAAGGCTTCCAACTGGTCAAGTATCTCAAAAAGGAAAAACCAGGTCCAGTGCCAGATAGTTCTTCTCGCCTCTGAGAAAATATTAGACTGGTTTAGCACATGCAGTGTAGGCTGTCGTGCACAGTAATTCTGCAAACCATTTGCCTAACAAAGGGCAGGACACCGCCTCTGTGAAGCAAACTCTAAAGGCTCTTTTTAAAACTCTTCATTGAGCTTTGATGTTTTAGTACGCAGCTATAAAAAAAAGGAAACATAAAGCTGCACAACTCTGAGAAACTATTTCAAAAAGTCTAAATTTAAAGCCAAACTCTCTCTTTAAAGTGTATCTGTCATGAGATTACTAGAGTCTCATGAAGGATTATCTGACCCCTTGAACTATTCATCTGTGTCGTGTTATACCCCGTAAAACAAAACTGTTATCTCTGTAGCTAATCAAACACTGCACCTAATTATTGTCTCTGCACTGGCCCACTTCTTGTATCATCATCATACTCACACTGTGATCACTTGTGCGAAGTAGGTCTTAATTAGAACTTGCTAGGACTTTGCAGAAGTGAGGCCTCAGCAGATGGGTTTCCCACAAGAGGGAGGTGAAAAAGGCATGCCTTTTGAATCCCCTCATCTCCTGTCTCCAGGCTGCCGTCAATAGGAATTTTATCAGTGTGGTCTCAACAGTCCTGCCACTGAGTACACATCATCTTCCAGCCAACACAGCCACTGAAATGTGCTTTGTTTGAAGGTGAGTTCACCTCTGCTGAAAAGCTTGGTGTGATGGCAGACGCCATCTGCCAGGTATGATTTAGACTGACAGCGATTTGCTTGTTTAACCTCTCAGTGGGCCCCCAACCCCCATTCCTGGAAACGTGTTGCTATTCAGGCCTCGTGTTAACAAATTCAGAGTACAAAAAGTGACCATTTATTCATGGTAGCGCAAGCAGTTGATGGAGTATTTACAGGCTGAACTATGGTATCTGTCTCTCCCACTCGCTTCTAAAAACAGAAGCTGGAAGAAAAAACTGATTCACTGGGGAAAAGCTTTACCAGCTATAGGTCACAAAGTTTCAGGCTGCAGTGGGTGGTTTTTCTCTCGTGGGTCCAAATAGGCACAGCAAAAGGTTAAAATGAGACTTTGTGAGTACATACTGGAGGAGTGCATTTCAACAACACCCTTTTTTTTTCCTTTTTAACTGAGTTGACTTTTTCTTTTTACTGTTTCAATTCATCTGTTAGAGGGTATACTCCAGGAAGATAAATAAGAAAGTCCATCACATTTTTGGATGCTTTTTCAACAAAGAACACATATTTGCTTTGTTTAAAAAAATCTTCCCTTAATAATCTCTAAAGCTGCATTCCTCACATCACTGCAGGTTTAGAGAGGTTTTATTTGTGAGTTACAGCACAACAGTTGTTTAACAACAAACAAGAAATTAAATGTTTTGTTCCTCTGATTGCACCATTTTGCTATCACAGTGGGAGCTCTCTCTCCTCTTTCACTTGTAGCTCACTTGGCCACACAGCTTGCAGTGCACCTGTGTCTTCTCGTCTGACTGACGCTCGAAACTTGTGTACACAAATGGTAACAGTGATTCTTGCAGCCCCATTTGAAGTTAACAGATTGTTAGAATTTCTGTCAAGATTAAAGCTGAGATGACTGAGACGGAGAGGAAATAAAACATTTGGGAATACTTCAGGCCCACGCTGAAGGTACCCAGAGGCTCTCAAAAGTGTAAGTGGCTGTAAGAGCTCACACACCTTCTGACAATAACATGGTTTTTGAGGCTATCAATTGGACAGTTTTTTAGGTTATTGCAATTTTTAAAAAAGCCTTATGGTGAAGGAAATATTCTACATGATGGTGGGTGAGGGTCAGAACGTAAGTTTACCAGTAAACAGAGCTTCATCATTTGGCCCATTTCCCTTTTCACCATAACAGACTAACATTACGGCAAATGCCGCCCTGATCCTACTGAAGATCTCTCGCTCCATTCTCCCCTCACTCATAAATAAGAACCTGATATACTTGAACTCCTCCACCTGAGGCAGCACCTCATCCCAGTGTGAGGAAGGGCATTCCAGCCTTTTCCAACTGAGAACTATGATCTTGGATTTCGAGGTGATGATTCTCATCCCTGCTTCTTCAGATGTGGCTGCTAACCACTTCAGTGGGATGACCCAATGAAGCCAACAGGACCACATCATCTGAAAATGCAGACCTGCAAACCACATTCCCTCCGCTCCTTGGCTGCTCCTAGAAACTCTGTGACAAAGGGCAGCTCAGATGGAGTCCTGCTCTCACTGTAAACAAGCATTAGACCCATAATCCCACAGCAACCCCACATGATACCCCAGGGGACATGGTCCAATGCCATCTCCAAGTCCATAAACTACACGTGGACCGGTTGGGCAAACTCCCATGACCCCTTCATGACTCTAGCAAGAGTAGAGAGCTGATCCGGTGTTCCACAGCCAGAGTGGGACCAGCATTGTTACTCCTGAATCTGAGGTTACCCGTGGATAGGTGTTACCAGAGAGGCTGAGGGTCTCCTTTTAGATATAGCATGAGAAGTTCTGTCATCCTGGACAGTCTGCTTAAATCCAGCCTCGGAGATGCAGTGAATATACTGGGGATCAGCAAAATATACCAATGAGGCTAGATGTTTGAAAATCTATTTGTAAGGACTACATGGCGCGGATACAGAGTCCAGGGAGATTCCTGAGCGTGTGCTGAATTTCTTCTTTGACCAAAGTGGCAGTTTTCCTGCCACACTGAAAAATCATTTAAAGATCAAACTGCATGGAAACCTCTCAATTTGTGATTTACGCTTTATGCTGAAGTGTTGCACATAACTACTAGAAGATATGCTTCTAGGCTAAACAAAGCACTTGAACTTAGTTAAAAGAAAAAGAGAGTCAGGACATCCAGTGTGTAGACAGTGAATGTGTTTACAGTGATGACTTACTCAAGCTTAGATGTTTTAGTTCTTCTACATTTAACACAGATGCTTGAGAGTCAGTCATGATTCATAGTTTTACACTGATTATCCATTATTTTGATCATTTCAGGGAATTACTATTTCACTGGCTTCAAAATATAATTCTCAGCAAGCACCACTCGAGGAGTAGATAAATACTGTTGGGAAGCCAGTATATTCCTGTCTCACAGCATTTTTCAAGTCATTAGCTAGAGTCATTTTTTTCTGATCCATGTGTTGGTGGGCAGACTGAAAATAACCCTTTTGTTGAACTCATATTAGTTCTAAGTCACAGCAAAAATGCAATTATGTGACTCAGAGAACCAACACAAGGTTTAACCTCATCAGTAAGAATTATATTACCAACATATGACGACAAATCATGTGAAACTGTGAGAACTCATCAAATATCGAAGTTTAATAAACCATTTAGTTTCTGTGGGTTGTTCGATGAGTGCATTAGTTTCTAGTGCTGGACACTAATGTTATCTCTTTAACCGAGCATCACCTAGTTGAGAACTTGGCTGGAGCTCCGGCAGACCTTGTTTCACCTCCAGAAGCGCTTGTTTCAAGTCGCAACATCAGAAATGAGGATGGATAGGCAGATTACATCAGAATAAATGCAAGGTAATGATCATAATTCAGAGTGAGCAAACCGGGTTAAACCAGCTCTGAAGTGGCTCTAGCACCTGGTTCAAATTGGTCTAATATGGGCATAAGAATCCCCAACCAACCCACCATGCGTGTTTTTGGAGTGTGGGAAGAAGCCGGAGCACCCAGAGAAACCCCACAGATGAATATCAGCTTAATTGTCAGCAGCCTAAAGCTGGAGTCCCACAGGGAGTGGAAACAGAGTGGTCCATTTTGCGGCAGCTTTGCTCCGTCCCCGGGTCACACCGGGAGCGTTTTAAAAGCGCTGCCTCCTCAGCTGGATTCATGAGAATACGAGTTCACACAAAGGTTTCAAGCTCACTTGAGACCGGCGCGGCGTTCTGCTCGTTTTAGAAATGTCTCACCACGTCTTCTTCTTTCCAGAATTATACAAATAAAAATAATGAGTGGTGACACATAAAATGAGCGGTTTGACTTCTAACGTTGTTGTATTGCTCAGTGCCTTGTTCTTGTGTCTTTTTTTAAAAATTAACCAGATTTACTACACCTGACTTCCTGCCAGCTCAACCTACTGTGGGAATTATTTTGCAAGCTGACACCACTTAGTCGCCGTCGAGCAGGCAAGGGCTGAGCTAGAGTTGTGAAAACTTAGAACATGCAAAACTGCTGAAAATGATCATGACAATATAACATTTGAAATACAGATAAAAAAGTATATGGTGTTAATGTCTTTCTGCTTTGCTCTGAACGTTGTTCATTTTAACACTAAAGACAAATTAATGTATTATTTGTACTCCAGCAATGTACTTTTATTATTATTTTACTTAATGAACAAATAAAATCCACCTTCCACAACTGCTATATCGTAGATTAAACTTTTTAGTTGCATGGAATTGCAGTTTCTTGACCTCTTGATCATTTGTTTACATTAAAATGTTAGTTTCAATTTAAATTAGAATATCTGCTTACTTTTAGGAGGCATGAGTGTTTCTGCTCAGTCATATACACTCATTCTGATATTCAGTGCTTCGTAGTATTACATGTTTATTAATAGCCAAGTTGTCTAAAAAGCATGCTGCTGTCATGGCTTTCCTCGAAAGCCTCTGGGGAAATTTTCTTCCTAAGTCAAACAAATTGAGACCACTGCTAAGTAACTCCAGTTGCCATGTTGCTAGGACTGAAGACTTCTTAAGATTATGGATTTAGAATACACCCAAGACAATATGACGCTGCTAAGAGCCCATACATTTTCATTCCCTCCTCCCTGATCCTGCCAGCCTGAAGCATAGTGTGTCCACATTAGAGAGAAGTTTCTTAAAATAGAGAAGGACATGGAGTATGCATTTGCATTACTCTAAGAGGGCGACCGAGATGGAGAAAGAAAGGAGAGAACAGTGAAGGAGCTGTGTGGCAGTCTTAACCCTCTAGGGGGTAAAAAAAAAAAAAAAAAAAAAACATCCAAGGATGCTTCTGCTTACAGATCAGCCACTGTAAGGGAAGAGGACACAAGACTGGGAGCCACTGGCAAAACAAGCACTTCGCTTGACCAAATTATTACAATAATAAAGGACGCTATAAGGTATGAATCGCTAATCATATATACAATCCTGTATGGGAAAGAAGTTGAAAGAGTAACGGGAGCAGTAAAAAAAGAAAAATCCGCTTTAAAAGCATATTTATGACACTGAAAGAATACTTTGGACATCTGGAGAAACAACCAGCCCAGAAAGAAACAAAACACAACACTGTCACTCTGTTCGCGGCTGAAGATGTCATTCAGCCAGCCACTGAGATTTGCAGGATGCAGTGACATCATACATCCAGAACACAGCAAAACTATTCATCTTCACCACCTTTTGTCTCCAGGGAAATTCAAAATAAGCTACATTTCCTACACTTTAGAAGCCAAAGGCACAAAGCGCAACCACTGAATTCAAAAGAGGCACGTTTTATATACATGAGGCAATAGTTTGTTTTACATTTACAACTGAATAATCACATCTGATGTTAAAAAAAATAAATAAGCATTCCTATTTTCATCTTTCTCTGAATATGCTGTTTTTTAAACAAAAATATGGATGGTTAAATTGCTGTTAAATTCGATTACAAACTGAAACAACTGGGATTGTTAAATGACAAATTTGTGAACTTAACACAAAAGTGTACACAAGTGTTTTATTCTCTCAAATTTTCACAAGACAACAAAGTTACATCTTCAGAAATTTGCGATGATCCTGGGTTTACTGAGATGAAACCGGTTTCCCTTCAACAGTATTTTGAGAAAACAAGGGCATAGTAACAGCCCTTATGTGCCCTTCCCACCTCTATTAATTCGACTGTGTAGCTTTAAAAGCGCCTGACCCAGAATAATCACTGTTTTCAAGAGAGGGTCAGCTGAGACAGCCTCAAGCTGGGAAGCTCAAAGCAATTTAATGTAACAACTACTCTCTTGGTAAAACAAGGGCACAACAGGGAAAGGCGCTTGCCATCACAGGTACAGTACTTTTGGTTAATACATTAAAGTGTTACTTTAGTAAAAAGATTGATTCTTTAATTCCATCAAAAGCAGAAAAAGGCCCTTTTCTGCCTGTGCTCAAACCATCACTTTTATGGAGTTTAAAAACCCTGAAAAAGAAACTGGTCAGCAAATACAAGCTGAAACGACTTCTCATCGAGTACCACCGGCCTCCTCAGCTAGGGGGCGCTCTGCTGACTGGGCGTGACCGAGGCTTTTGGGTCAGGCGCAAAGTTAGTTTATCCGAAAAGTTTGTCCAAAAGGGTACAATCCAAACTGGAGTGTGGCTCAGCTGGAAAAGCGAGCTGCTAGCATAAACAGCCAACCAGTGTCAAATAAGAAAGTTTCATCACTGGGCTCTTTCAGACCAACTCACATCCAGCTGTGGCATTTAATGGAAGAGCAAAACATATCACTGTTAAAAATAAGAAGGACTATGCTGTGTTTGAGGTTGTTTCTTTTTTTATTCCAAGTTTAAAAGTCAAGAGGGCACATTTGGCTTAGTAGCTAGAGTGATACAGAAATTGCAGAAAAGCTCCCTCTCGTCCACCCAGGTTGTACTTATCGAGTATGATCTACTACATACACAAGTCCAAATGTGGAGTACATGGAATTGATAAACGGCTTGACTTTCAAACTTAAACAGAAAGTAAGTCAATTAACCAGCTAACAAAAGCAGAAAAACAGGCAAAAAGAAAAGACTTAAAGAGAACAATTTTTTTTAAAAATCAATAAACCCTATATCAGCTCTTCAAACCTACAACAGTTCAAGTGAACTCTTAGTCCTCAGATTTGTATTTTTATGTAATATACCATATTTATTGATATAAAAAGACATCTAAATTAATTGCTATTCTAAATCTTTTTCATGGAAGATTTGTATTTCTACATAACAAAGGCTACAATTCTACAAATACGGCTAGCAGAGCACCCAGGCTTCTTCTAACCTTCACCGGATGACTGAGCTATTCAGTCATTGAATGCGATTTATTATAGTGCTTAGATTTTTAAAAAATCTGAATGGCAAAAATTTAAAAAGCAGGTCAGACCTTTAAGAAAATCAGAAACTGGAATTATTAAATAAAGTTGCAATCAGTGCAGCTGTACTTCTAACAGATCTGAACTCAGTACTAGAAACTAACTCCCAACAGCCATCAGCAGGTTCACCTGCACCGACTCCTTTTATCTCGTTATTCGATTTTGCAACTTGCGATGCTGATAAAAGGAGTTTAAAGCCGTTCACCTGTAAGAGCCCTCAGAGGATCTATTGTGGTGGTTCCTGTGTCTCCAGGACCACAGTCGCCATGACGATCATATCAAAGTAAAAACAGCTCTTGGGATGTTATACCCACTGGTGAATACTGGACCGTGCTTATGAGTGCTCTGTGATTCTTTGATCTCAATAAATCTGCAATGCAGTTTACCAAAATTAATTTGAAAATAGGTAAAAGACCATCAAATAAAGGGAGTAAGAAGGTTTTTTTCCCCTATGAGGGCTGGGTTGAATCAGTTTAAGTGACAACATTCATTCATTCATTTTCATTCATTTTCTCATATGCGCTGATAATCTGTCTCTCCACTTATAAATAAATGAAAAAATGACTTGATAACTTTGTTTTTGACAGCATTTCCCTATGTAGTACTAAAACTTTATTGAAGAAATAAATTATCAATATGTTTAGCACAGCAAACATCAAAGTTCAGAGTTAAATAGAGACTAAATAAACCAAGAAGATCCAGTTTGAACTATTAAATTAATTCCACTCTGAAAGCTGCAAATATGAATTTCTGACCATTTCTAAATTAATTTATGCATATAACCGGTGCTAAGCAATCAGCTGCCTGATTTAGTGACTGACTGTATAATTTCATCAACTCTCATTAGAAGCAATCAGATATGAAGTAAGAGCTGGTCGGGGGAAAACAGTTTTGTTTTTGTTTTCTACTTGTTTCTATTCATAGCAGAACCAAATGCAGCAGAACTTGTGGCAACGAGCGCCGTCAGCTACAACAGACTGAAGCTACACTTTTAAATATGTAGTTTTCACCATAGTTGTCACCAGGGACAGGGTCTTGTCCGGGTGGTGCAGAATGCACTTGTCCTGTTTTTATTTTACTCAGACTGACAGACCGATCTCCCGTCTGGACTGACAACGCCAACAAATGTCTTGTTGGCAAATGTCTTAAATTAGAAAAACTCACATTCATGCAGCAATACCATTTTTTTGTTTGTTTGTTTGTTATTTTGTTTCTCCTATGCCAAAATGAGATACAGCAAAATTGGAACCTATCAACATATGAAAAAAAAAAAAAAATGTATTCATTGCTTATTACCTTAGGCCGACTGAAATACCAGGGTTTGCTCTAACACCAAAACACTATAGTAAAGTTTTTTTGTTTGTTTTTGTTTTTGTTTTTTTCTAAACATTTTTTGAGTTGTTATAACAGATACATCTTATCTAGAGATTAAATCAGACAAGGGCTAAACAATTTAGAAAAATAATCAAATTTTAATTTCCCCTCTTATTTCATAAAAAATGTTCTTCCCACTGACTGGGCATCTGTGTTTCAGGTCTTGCATATTATAATTTAGTCAGTAAATACAATATATGGACTAATAAAAATATACTGCTTTTTTAATTTTTGTAAAGCTTAGACACCACTTCAGCAACACCAATCAAAAGATCTACTACCACAAAACAATGAAAATTATACAAATTTGAAAGAGTTAAATGGTTCTTTTTAATTTTAAAAAATCTGGTTTTACAAAATATTTAATAATAGGGCCAATGTAAATGTAGTACAGTAAATTTCAACTATTTAACTTTTTCACAAACTGAAGAAAAAGAAATTGAATGTGTCCCAGAGGTAATTTAATCCAAGTTTGAATAGCTTATGCATTGTAGTTTTGGTTTTTGAACCCGACCTGGTCTTAGGCCTTACTGCTCTAAAACACGGTGGAATGACCCTTTAGTCTTGTGGTGATTCAGAAACTAACTTCAGTATTAGCAGCAATCACTCCTGCTCCGTAGCAAAGTGGTTGCCACTGAGGTGTTGTGTTTGGAGCCTGACAACAACTGAGCCGGTGACATCACGTGCAGCAGGTAACACAGGTGAGTTTTCTGAGTCGCTGGACAACCATTCAGTATCCAGGAAACAGAGATGCTCCTTCACACTAACACATCCAGGATTACACCATCAACCACTACAGCCCATCAACTTTTACTCGAACCATTCTGTCTGCAGACTTTCTGACAATATTGCTTGTTATATTGTTGAATATTGATATTGTTGAAATATCTACTTTTGCATTCCAAATGTTCCCACTGTGCCCTTTTCACTGCTTTAAATTGTCAGTTCTATTTGCCAGCAATCTCACACACTCCCCATAATGATTGAGGGGAGAAATAATTTATAAGTGCTTCTCTTTTCTCTCTGTTGAGCTTCTGCTTAACATTCCCAACACTTCCTCTTCAAAGCCACGGGGATTTGGGTTCTTTTTTTGGAGCATTTGCTTGGTCTTTGGAAAGCTCAATGAAGTGCTTCCCAATGTAAAAAACATTTCTGTTGTCATGGTTACTGATTATAACATATTTTTAAAAAATTGACAGGAATATCAGCAAGAATCCTTTAAGTAGCATAGCATCCAAACTGATACACACACAAAAAAAAATGTTTTATTGGAAAAAATGCTTAGTGGAAAATATCAAGAAGATACAAACAAAACAACAATCTGACCAGAGTAGCGTCAACAGT
Organism: Zenarchopterus dispar; assembly: GCA_028564865.1. Taxonomy (NCBI): domain Eukaryota; kingdom Metazoa; phylum Chordata; class Actinopteri; order Beloniformes; family Zenarchopteridae; genus Zenarchopterus; species Zenarchopterus dispar. Next base: position 39,008 of record JAOWBL010069475.1, read on the forward strand.
CTACAATAACTGCAGGACCACTCTTTTGTACTTTTGTGTATGTAAGTGTTTAACCATTCAGACCATAAATATTTTTATTTACCTAGCAAGCTGATTGTAGTTTTGCTTAACTAGTTTTCTTATTTTCCTGAAAAGTACGATTTTATTTTAACAGAAAACACAACTATTTTTTGCTCTTACACCTGAACATACCCATACAGTATACAGCACTTACACTGGCTAATTTTTGTGGTATTCGATGTGCATCTATTACCTTTCTTCATTCAAAGCTTCAGTTGATTGGGCTCCAGATTGTTTGTTTTTTTTCTTTTTCTTAATTCACATTACATAACAATAGATAGTATTATGGAATTTTGTGCAGTGCATATACAGTACAAATCTTTTAATATCAATGAGAAAGTGTAGAAGCTTCAATAATTAAAAAACCCAGAAACACAGTGAATGAAATACATTAAGACCTTTCTGCCTTAATACACCTGTCACTGACGGTCTTTAGTCATTTATACAGTTTACATACACAGGAGACAGCCTGTTATTGGAACAAGAACACATGAATTATTTGCAACTCCATTACCTCTCATTATTCTGCAGAAATGATTTGCAGAATGAAGATGTCTCTCCAGGATACATATATTACTTGCAGAAGCTTTGTAAATAATCACTGAAAGATGGCTTTCAGAAACAATGTGGATACTTTATCTCAGTATGTGTCAGATACTTCACCAATCATAAATTGGCTTTTGGCAATGGGCAAATATGGACAAGAGAGGTTTCCAGAGAAAATGAACGTGGTTTAGGAAGTAGAGCAGTCATCTACCAACCATAAGGTCAGTGGCTCAGTTCCTGTCCTCATTGTCTGCATGCCAAAGTGTCCTTGGGCTAGACACTGAAGCCCACATTGCCTCCAATGAGTTTATTGGTGTGTTCTTGTGTATGATAGAAAAAAACTGAGTTAATCAATATAAAAGTCTGTATAGACCTGCAATGACTGAGACCCAGTTCAGTCCTGGTAGTATAAAGCATCTAAGGGAGTCCAGTCACAATTTTATGTTTAATTTTATGTTTAAAACAACTGTTTTACATGTTGACAACCACATATATTATAAATTTCTGTCAGTCCCAGAAACACAGCATGTCTGCATAGTACTAGTGGGAGTGATTATGCTGCACCTTTTTGACTGAAAGGAGTCAAATGAGTGTCATCTGCAAAGTTGTTGAGTTTAGTGCCACTGTTTACATGGTCATACTAAGCTGATGATGTTGTAAGTAGTACTGGCATGTAACGATACAATGTTTATGTAAGTTTTTTTTTAACTTTTGTTTCTCTGTGGCAAGCCATACTGAAGTTTTTTTTTGTTTGTTTGTTTGTTTTACCCTTGTAATTCTTTATTTTTGGGTTGTTCAAAATATTATCTGAAAAAGAAAAACTCAAGTTGATCCAAAATGAGCAGTCAGGGTTCTTTTTTTCCCCCCTTTCCTTTTTCTTAACTTAAATAGTTGTTACAGTTTTTCGGCATATACTCTTCCTTCCAAAAACCAAAATAAACTGATGTATTACTGCGACTGACATTCACAGCCACTGGTGGGTGAGAAAACATGTCTACTTGTGCTCAGATGGAGGCAAAAATTTACAGAATGCTGACACATGCACTTTTGCAGTTCAGCCATTTGTGAAAGAAAATAATAATAAATACCTTCATCCCAAAATGGAAAACTGGAGGTCTGTCTAACAAGCAAACAGTTGAATATTCTTCTCGAAATAACAGAAAAAATAAAATGATTCTATGCCTGCTTTTCATATGTTTGTTACAAAGATGTTGATGATGTAATCATAACAACTTAATTATTAGCGTTAAAACTCTAAACTTATGCCTCTATGTCATATGAAATAATGCTTCCACATTGTAACTGTTTAATCACTGAAACCTGCCAGATACATCAGAGCCACGGGCGAGGGGAATCTCCAGAGATGAAGCCAAAATTGACTGAAATCATCTGGTCTTTCACAAGCAAATAAAACTCCCCACACAAGGGAGCATAATCATTTGTTACAGTATGAAAGAAACTCCCAACTGTGCTTCTCAGTGAAATGTGTTATTTATATGAGAAATATGGCAGCTCTGCCTTTCCAGCTCAATAAACTTAATGGACTGTTAATAATAAAGCAAATTGAAAATGTCTGATGGTATACAAAATGCTAAAAGAAATTCTCTGATGAATGGTGCAGCGTATTGGATATTTTCTAATTATAAGGCTACACGGTTTGCTCAATTATTCCAATTAAGTCATTTTCTCTGCTAGCCAGACCACCCTGCTGGACACAAAACCGTCTGTTGTTGCACTGAAGGAAATCTTAAGCAAATTGTTGAAGTTTCTTTGCATTTTATTATCATCAAAAGTGAATTTTTCACTAAAGGAAAGTTCAGTTCAGAACAGTTATTTGCAAGCCTTATTAGGCTTTAATGATAGTAAGGAATGGCTTAGGACCACTAGAGACACCATATCAACGTTCTTATCCACCATCATTCTAACAATATGTAATATCATGTCAGATGTGTAAAATGGAAAATTAATCAAATGCTTTATTGCTTAAATGCTCAGATAAAACAAGTCCAGCAAGTTTGAAAATGTGATTTTTTTTCCTCTTTTTTTAATCATGTAAACTTGCAAAGGATTGGGTACACTTCTCAACCAGCTCAGAGCACAATTACCCAGACTCTCCTTCATTATCTTCACCCAACTTCAACTTGAACCGCTGCTTTTGTTCAAAAGTAAGAAGTCGAAAACCCATTTGCTCTCGCTCTTTGCTTTTATCAGCAAATTCTCATCGGAAATTTATAGCACATAATATAACACATGATACTATTAGGAGCGAATCCAATAAAGAGGTCTGTTTCTCATTACGTCTGTGCATTGTTCTAATGAAGACATAAATCATTCAGTAAGAGACATAAAAATACAGTAATAAGTTTCAAAAGGAATGCATATATAAAACAGCTCGGTATTCCTGCTTTTGCTGAAACAACATTATCGATGTAATGCAAGTTTCATGAACAGAAAGTTTTAAAGATACAAAATTCACCCAAAAGTAGTCAGTTTCTCATGCCAATCTAGTAAGAAAAGATTACCATTTATTTTACTTCTCAACAACAGCCAGTAGTTTGTAGAACTAAGAGATACTGAATGAATGTTATTTTAGTGACAGGAAGACACACTTTAATAGCCAAGATATAGATCCACAAATATTTGGACAATGATATAATACCATATATATAATATTCCATTTTCTATGGGCTCAAAAGAATTTAGACAAAATGAAATGAGTAAAAATATAACCCAAACATTGAATGTTTGGAACGAAAATCCTGTACAGCCCAAGATTATCTATGGACGTCACCAAATTCTGCTTTCCCCCGGAGATGTTTCACCAGAGTTTCACTGCAGATGCCTCCATTTACAGCTTGTTTGTGTGTCTTTTCTACCTTTCTTCTTGAAAAAAATGACATGCATATGTTAGTTAAGGCAACAGACTTTGCCATTTATTAAGTATAGCATTTATTTAGTTGCTTTCCTGCATGTTTTATTTGTTTCCCTGCTTTAAGACACCTGATTTTAGATGAATGAATCATCATCAGCTTGTTATCGAGGTCTGCACAAGTTCGTTAATGACGCATTCATTTGATCCGTTGTGTTGAAGAGAGGGAACCACCTAAAACCAGCAGGAGACCGGCCCTCTGGGACACTTTAGGTCATTATCCATCTGCACGGTGAAACACTGGCCTGTCATTTTTTTAGGACTTGACTAAATGTGAGCAGAGTATAATCCTATACTTCTCATGAGTTATTTTGCCACTTCTGTCAGCAGTCACCTATCAATTAACACCAGCGGGCCTGTCCCATTGTCCATACCATAACACACCCTCCACCATGTTTGAAACATAACGTGGTATGCTTTGTATCATGAGTTGTTCCTTTCCTTCTCTAAGCTTCTCTCTCCCCATCATTCTGATGCAGGCCTATCTTGGTTTCATCTATCCAAAGAATTACGGGCTTTCTTTTCATTTACACAGACATATCTTAAATTTTGACAACGATGATGACGATGCAGGGCTTCTTCACTGACGAAAGGACATCTCTCTTATGTAGTCTTTTTGTCTAGATGGCCTCCTTCACTTGCTATGAGATCTCCTCGATGCCTGATATCAGCTCATTATTATTTGTCTTGAATCAAAAAGAGTATGGACCACACCCAAGTTGTTCAGTCAACTAGTTAAAAATGCCATTTTTTCCAAAACCACTTAAAATACAGCTTCAACATCTACATCATTTGATCATATCTTGACTGACTTATTTCATTTCAATTGCTGTGATTTGAAGGAGACAAAAACTCTCAGAATGATGTTAAAGCTGGATATATCAGAAACTATTCTAACAAGTGAGATGAACAGAGTCTGCTTTAGAATAATGGACATTCAGTCTTAGTTGCTGGTGTTTACTGAGCATAAAAAAGACTAACCACATTTAAAATATGATTGTGTCTACTGCAACAAACATTTAAGGCTTTTTGAGATTTTGAAGACCTTCCAAATACCAACTTAGTTTGATTATTCCTTATATATGATAAAGATAATTGGATAATTGTAACCCAGAGGAAGATGAATGTAACAATACATTTTAATATCTTAAATATTTCCACCACAATGTAGCTAAAAGGATTATTCCAAGAAACTGGCTCTAAGAAACTAGCTCATATTTTTCTTCATTTGGTCTGAATTCTGGAGCTCATTTAAATGTTGAATGTGCAGGAAAAAGTGGAAAATGCATGAACACTGTCCGACTCTGCTCTAATGTATCGTTATCTAGCAACTGTGATGATTTATTGCCTTTTGATCAAGGGTTGTATATCTTCGGGGTTGTTTGGGTTTCCAACTGTTTCCTGCAGTAAACTTTAAAGGGTTCATCTAAATCAACAAAAGAGAAGCTATATGATACTTTTACCATGTTACCAATGCTTTTGTTGGAACCACAGAGAGATATGTGCTCAAGCACTCATATAAACAATTTACAATATAATCCTGGAAATACACACACACACACACAGATAGGTGGTCTTAATTACCCAGATACACAGGAGTCTGATAACCTAGTTCAACTCTGCCTTTTCCTTTTCCTGTTATTTTGCTCATGGTGGCTAAATCCTCTTAGATACTCATCCCTCACAGGCTTTTTTTAAAGTTTCCTTTTTCAACATGTAAATCACAGCGGGTGACTCTGCAATGGAGATGTGCTCTCACAGCTGGAAATGTGAGGGTGGGGAGTGGAGGGAGGGGAGCAGAGGCTGTCTGAGAGCACACAGGAAGCATAACGTGATGCAAAAAAGTACACAATGAAAAACGCTATTTTGTTTTCAGCAGGTGGAGAGTGGCCAGTCAGGCTCTTCGATGACTCCTTTAGCGCTGACATCATTACCGTGTATCTTTAAAAGTGTATCCACGTTACTGTTTCGTAAGCGAAAAGCATCACACGAGTAACGAGAGAAAAAGGGATTATGAAGGAGAGATGGTTAACAGCATTCGCACTCTTGCATTCACTCGCTCCAGAACATTAACTGCTGCATCCGCAAAATGGGCCATCCAGCGATCTTTCCAAGAATTTACATGGGAGATAACTGGAAAACCTCCACATGACATCAGCAGTCGAGTCAAAACATCATTTGCTTCTCTGTGGAGTATCTGAGGAAATTTTCATGACTGCGGTACATTTGAAGAAATGGTTTAAGTGCCATATCTTCAGTCTTCAAATGGTTGAGATATGCATCGAGATTGGACAAGTGTTCAGTCCACTCTGACATCTCCCACTGATAGGTCACTCAACATTCAAAAGAGCCAGCATGCCACACAAGCAGTTTGCTTTAAAGAGACACAAAATACTTTGTGTTTAAACAGCTGTTTAATTGGAAAGAATGTCTGAATACTTTGCGATAGCGTTGTCTTAGACTTTCATCTGTATTAGCAGACAAAAACTACCTAAATGAACACGGGACTTTACGGTGCTAATGACGATGGTCAGCAATGATGAAACCAGCTCACAGAAGCCAACAAGGAGAATAAAAAGCATAATGATGGAGGAAAAACATGACCGAGCAAGAGATCTAATTCAGTGTCGTAAAAGCAACTTAACCGCCACGCCTACAGGGGGACCCACTGAGCTAAAAACCCCAATAAGGCATTTAGATTGTGTTACATTTTAGTCTCTGAGCAATATCTTTTTCACTATGATTTAGTTACAATGATCCAACTTTTATTTTGATGAAAGTTGCAACAGTTAATGAGTTGGAAACATAAGTTGGATACTGCACAAACTAATGTTTGGCTAGTGCTGCGATGGTGGCCATCTAGGATCATTTTCTCAGGAGTACTTTTGAAGCCACTTCGTCATACGTGGTGCTATGTTGCTAATGGGTGGAGCCAGTACGCTTGGAAGCGAAAAGAAAAAGCCCACCTTAGTTTAGTCACTGCAAGTTAGGTTTTATTTGTTTTGTTTTGTTTTGGGGGTTTTTTTTGTTTATTTGGTTTTTTTTTTTTTTTTTTGCTTGGCTGGTTTAGCTTAGGCTAACCTGTGATGCTAGTCAGTATTGCTTTACATTCATTCTGACCAAATCTGTCCAAGCATTTGCTACTGAAACGATATTCAAAGCAGGTGCTGCAAGAGCTGCAGCAAGGGGCTCCTTTGGGACCAGCTGCTTCTCCACCTGCCACCAAAGATACTAGGCCACTTGCAGTTGCCTGAAGGTCAAGCAATCATACCACCAAAGCCCACAAGTTGTGAGTCAAGTGATCATGAGTCTTGGACTTCCATTACCTCTCATTTCAGCCAGGTGCTGCTAATCACACTTGATTGTATCAAGTATGACCACCTCCACAAAAGTTGAAGCTTTGACAGTTTTACAATACTTCCTACTGTAGAAAGATGGATCTGTTCGTGAATTGCTGCAAAAAGCCATCCCGAATTGATGGGCAGCAATAATCACCTTTCTAAGATCACTGCTGATGTCGTTCCCTCCATGGCATTGTGTTACCACACACCTGAATGCTTCAAACCGGCTGTAGTTCAAAAAGTAAAACTTTTGTCTGGCAGCTGGAAATCTCCACATGCAAGAGGATGAACATCACACCACTGTCTTTGAGTTCATGGGGCAGGAATAGGTATGATGGAGAAAAAGTACTTTACAGAGTAAAAAGAAAACCAATATGGACTTAAAGACTGTAAGGTAAGTATCCGTGAACTGGTGAATGTAGCTTGTAGTGTAAAAACAAATGTGTGGTCAACAGGACTAGACAAGCAATGAATAACTACAATCCATGAACTATTTAGATCAGACGTGTAAATCTTCATCATCATATGGGATCAACTTTTTTTTCCACAGATTTTACTTTTATACAGTATGTACCATCTTATGTGGGTGTGTTATCCTCAAGAATACCTCCTCCACACAGTTGAGAAATGATGAGAGACTTCTAGAAAGGTCAGGAACATTCAGTAAGGAGATATTGGGATTCGCCATAATCTTTGTAAACACACAATATGTCCTGACCTTTTACTTTGGACGATACCCACATGCTGCATTATGGTACCTGCTTTCCATTGTTTGGTTTGATTAAAATCATCTGCATGCAGCTGTGCAGCTTTGAAACCTGCTGTTGTAGGAGTTAAGCTGTCCTCAGCAGATATCCACCAACAGGCAGATAAACACCACAGTTGGCTTTCCAACGAATTCCAGAGATTTAAGGATTTCTTTGTGCAACGCGTCTCAGGGAGAAAAATATTGTATAAAGTCTTTCAACTGTCCTGCTAGTGTCCAACACACTTCAACACACACACAGACAGGTTTCATCTATGCCTTTAAGGCTGAGCTGCAGAAGCTGCTACTGTGAGTTTATAGCTTAAGAAACACAGCTACGTTATTGAATTCAGAACATAATTCATAAAGGAAACAAAAAACAAAACAAAAAAACGAGAGCAAAGGGTAGGTCGGAGATGCTATAGCCAAGGGTGTTACATCATCCCATTAATTTCTCCCCCTCCACAATATCCTCCAGTCCAGTTTATCTGACCCACATCCTCAAGTCTGCAAAGAATAAGAACAAACAACAATGCTCCAGTCATTCCAGCTCCACAACATCTGGGTTTTTATAGTTCCCCACGCCACAGTCCACATCAATTATCACCCAAAAAAACAAAGCTCTAATTACTGAGTATTTTAGCAACACTGTGAGAGGCCCCTGAGCTGGTCCAGGTGGTGTGAAGGGCCATGATGGATAGGCCTGATCCTTTGTAGAGGTAATATTGATCCAGCCAAAGCTCAGTACATGAACTGGGAATGATCTCTGTGCTTTACTTCTTTTATTCTATAGAATGATGCAGTCAGAGGACACATAGCATGATTTATACCAAAACCTTATTTTTTTAGAAAGAAAAAAAAACTAAAGCCAAAGCTGAAGGCTTCTAGGATTTAATTCAAAATACACAAAAATGATGAGTTTTAGTGCATGATTTGGAATAGTAAAAAGCATTCTGACAAGCACAGATCTTGTCATTAACTGAATAAAAAATAACAGAGAACCAATATTCTTAGTAGTTATGACGCAAGATGCACAGCTTTTGGAATCTCCCTGCCACTGTATTTTTATTTTATTTGTACCTACTATTACTACCGTCAAGTAATTGTGAAAAATGATGCAGTAACTGCTCCAAGGCTCAAGCACAATTGTTGAACTGAATGAGCCGTTTTGTTTTTATTGTGTTGACCCAAATGCCATTTTATGGGCTTCGGTGATCACGAGGGCGGCCCGAACGCACAGGACCGAGCGAGCGGCAAGTACGACGAGGTAACAGATGTGCACTAGATGGAGGGTGACTTGTACACCAGTGAAAGTCAGCTTCCTCCTCGGGATTAAATGCGATGGGGATGACTTTGAAAATCTGACAACTTGTTATCACTCGGTTTAAAGCGTGCGACGCAGCTGAGGTCTTTGGCGTGCTGTCATCCCCTTCAGCGGCTGAAATGAACGTAAGCATGACTGCAGGTGACGTTCACAGCCGTCGGGGAGGGAGGGAGCCGAGCTTTGCAGTTGGCTGCTTGTGAAAGCCCAAAAAAAGAAAGGGAGGGGAAAAAAATCAGATATTAAAAACTGAAAACCAGCTGTGCACCTAACAAAAGAATATCTGAACATCTGGCTAACTAGCCCATTATTTGTATGAGGTTTTATCTTCATAGAATAACAAACATTGTACTTATATGAACATTTGTAATCCTGAAATGGTCATGCCTTCGCTGTGTGGGCGTTGCCAAACAGTCTGGCCATCTTCTCCACCTGTGGTGTTTTCAGGTTTCAGGCATTTATTTTTCTACTGGCAGCCCCCCACTAGCCCTACACCAACCAGTCACATGACTGACATTTGTAAAATATTCACCTCTTGAAAAAAAAAAAGTCAAATCCAATAATGTCTTTTCTTAAATTTTATTTTCTCCTCCTCCTGTGTTTCCATCTGGGGTCTGGATATTTTTTACCTCCTGCTATTTAACACTACATTATTTTTTTTTATAAAGAAAACGATAAAAGGTGACAGCTCTTGGTTTGTTTTTTTCTTTTTTTTCCTTTTAATCGATGATGTAACTGAAGTTACAGAACAGAACTTTGCTGCCATGGTAACTTATTGTATCTCATGTAAAACATCCTGGAGAATCAGACTCCAGATGCAGTCTCCTTGTGAACTCTATTATTAAATTATTATGAATTATTTGTTTTCTGTCACTGCCACAGCAGCTTGCGGGTGGACCACACTGACCCCCTTTAGCTAGTGGGAAATACTAATTTGATTGAGACGATATCTTGTTTAAAAAAAAAAGTGTCATGAAGTCACCTAATCAAAGATTGTATGCAATGAACATGTTGGAGATGAACTAATTGGAATTTCTTAGCTGATTCTGTTTTCCGGTTTTCCTGAGGGTCCGATCAGCTGATACTGTTTTTGACACCCTAAGTGGTGGTCCCCAAACATTTAGGTTGTTGTTCCTCAACAGATTATTTTTACCTTACACAATCTTTACCCATCCATCCACTTGTCAGGGTTGCCCGTCCTGCATATGAACGCCCCATCCATGCCAACAAAAAACAACTGGAACATTGCAGTTTTTATTCTTTCAAGCTGGACTGTCAAATAAAATAAAACAATTCAAACTGCACATACATTTGTGCATTCACTCCTTCTCATATTGATATTGGCTGATATGATTTATTTATGCTTGCTTTCATATCAGTTTCATAAACCAGTGACTTATTTTATGACGTTCTAGTTGCCATGGCAAAATTGAGGATAAAAGTCGTTTTGATGAATACTTTTTTTTTTTTTTGCAGCTCCACTTTACCAATGACAGAATTTCAACACCAGGCTTTTCAAAGTAACACTACAAAAGAACCAATCCTGACAACTCGCAGTGTAGCTGTGTTCACACAGCTGCCAGTTGGGCGAAAGATTTATCTGTCTTCAGCAACACGTTGTTAGCTGTTTGCTGATGCAGTCAAGCTGCAAAATCGAGTGTTTGAGTCAAGTCAGGGATGAGCAGCTTCATCCAGAGCGAGACACGGGGCGGACTTGTAGCTTTGTGGATTATGAATTTGGAAACGGGTTACAGTCACGTCTGAGCTATTTTAAGACTCATCAAACATGTAATTTTTATGACGAGAGATAAGTTTGTTTAAGAGTCAACCAAAGGACGGCACGGGAGGGATTCGATGGGGGCTTGAACGCCGCTGTTCTCACGGCGGCTGCCGGTGTTGGAGTGTGTTGGGTTAATTAACGTTTTACATTTGAAAGTGGTCGTTTGGATACGTCTGGCAGATAAACACAAATGTGTTTATCACCTGCCAAGTCAGAAGAGTAGTTGTCATACTTTTAGTTCTTTAGAACTTCAATAAACTGGAACAACTATAACGAACAACTGTCCAGAATCTTAAGTTCAGGATAACGCGGCACCCCCCTTCCCCTTCCCATCATCGTCTCCCCCCACACTGAGTCTCCCTTTGCCTATCCTCCCTGCCTGAAACTGAACCAGAACCAGGTCAACCCCAGGCTCCTCTGTGATGTTCTAGAGCACCTCTTCGATCTCAGCCCGACTCAGCATCCCGAACTGTTCATCCATCTGCCCTCAGCGACTGTAACCAGGTGTGTCCTGACATCCCACATCATCAAACCCCTGGAGAGACTGTCAGCGGCTCATCTAAGTAAGCAAAAGCAGCACCTTTCTATCCCGGGGTTGAAGATGCTATCATCACTAATCCCACTCTCATCCAGACAATACAGACAACACCGCTAGGTCGTGTTCTTTGATTTATCCAGTGCTTCTAACATTATTCACCCCACACTTTCATTTTGAGAAGCTCCAGAAAACGCAGCTGGATACCTTCACAACGACCCGGACTATCGACTACCTGACAGAAGGTCCACAGTTTGTGAGACTGAAGGGTAGTGTGTCTGAGACATTGGGTCCCGAGCACGGCAGGGGACAATACTTTCATGTTTTCTCTTCACACTGAACAGCTCAGACCCCCGTTACAGTAAAGACTCCTGTCAACTGGAGGCGATTACGGCGTTTTTGAGGCGCATCGGTGGTGGACAGGAGTTTAAATGAACAACATGACGGACCGTCCGCACCTTATACTGACTCAATAACAAAGAATCAGAACAGAAGGTGATTCTAGCTCAATCCAGTTTGAATGTCTGTCTTCAAATGGACTCCTTGAAGATGAAATGCATAAGCTACCTGCCTCTTTCTTTTGTAATTTTATTTTATCTTTATTCATTTCTTTTGGTCAATAATGCGCCGCGACAACCGAATTACCCTTGGGGATAAATTAAACCCATTTCAGCTCAGTTTCAATTATGATCGCTGTGAAGAAGAAAGAGGCTTTAGTTTAGCTAGCTTTATACACACAAAACAATATACAGAACTAATCGGGTAATTACACAAAACTATCAGATCATAGATATTCATTTTGCCCCAAAAAATAATAATGGCCAGACTTTCTCTCTGTTTTTACAGCATTGTTCAGCTGTGGTCCAAAGAAGTTTTAAATCAAAAATATTATAGTTAGTATCCCTTCTTTTAATCCTTCTTAGTTCAACAAATTTAGATCCACTGGTGGCCGCAGTAAGTTGGTCTTTTTCTGTATATGTTGAATAGTCTTTCTCATCATTGTGGAGGAATTTTGGACCATTCTTTGCATTGCTTCAGTTCATTTGGGGCGAAAGGTATCAAAACCAGCTACAGCATTTTGATTGCATCACACCACCGCTTATCAGTTCAGCAGATGTTTGTATTTTGACTGGACTTATTCCGAACCCTTACATCTTTTCTTTATGCGCTTCAGATTATCCTCCCGTTTCATGAAACCACTTTAAACAAGCTTCAGCTGTGGGACAGATTACCCCACACTACCCTCCACGTTACTCTGGTCTGCAGAGGAATTCACGGTCCACCCGCTGACCGCCAGGTGCCCAGCTGCCGTCGCTGCAAAGTAACTCAAAGTGATCACCCGTCCTCCTCACTGCCAGACAAGCAGCATCCAGAGTTTCTGCTTAAACGCTATTCTTGGTTTTCACCAAACATGGAGCTGGGAATTAAGCCCAAACAACTCAACTTGGGTCTAATCTGTCAACTGGGAATTGTTCTGGAGGCCTTGCCGTTCTCTCAGATGCAGTTTTGCAAACTTCAATGAAGCTTTCATCTCCTTTTTTGATAGTAAGCTCTCTCTCTCTGTAGCTCTTCCAAACAAACTGTAAATGTTCAGTCTTGCTGCAATTGTGCTCTCATAGCCTTCATGCTCAGTCAGGCCTGTGGGTCTTGAATTTTTATGTTTCTCAAAGGGTTTATATATGTGTTGCAAATAATCTTTCTCGCTCATTTTTGTTTTTATAATTCTTTCCAGATTGACAAGGAACAACTGATTCTCTAAGATAATTAGTTACTTTTATATCTATCTACACACAGACATATATATATATATATATATACATATATATATATATATATATATATATATATATATATATATACACACACACATATATATATATACATATATATATATATATATATATATATATATATATATACACACACACATATATAACACATATATATACATATATACATACATGCATGCATACATACATACATACTTTGTTCCAAGGTTTTACTATGCATGATACTAAAATCCAGCATAATCAGATTATTTTGTTTCCAGGCTACAAAACACAGGAATAAAAGAGTCAGTACTAACATTTGCACATGACTGTATATTTTCTTAATTCTTTTAGTTTTCCATGGGATATATGAAGAAAAGCTATCATTTCACAGGTCCAAACGTCAGCCATGCTTTATAATAGGAGAGCAAACCACAACAGCATTTATGATTTAAATCTGCCCATGTTTACTGCTAACAGCTATGCCGTCAGTGACGGGTCATTTATGGGTCACCCCATCCTTGACAACAAGCTCTACAATGATGTTTTCTTTTTCTTCTGTCTTTTTTGAATCTTTTAGTGTTCTTTGATAATGTTGAGGGGGAACGGCGTCCATGTCTGATTTCTTTCTGCCGTCATTATGTAGGGACAACCCCGTCCTGGCCGGTCCTTCTGGACTTAGCAGACTGCTGAGTACAGGGTGTTAATGACACACACGCCTCCAGAGGACAGGATCGCAGAGAGGCAACGCAGCCTATTTCACTGCAAATTAGGTTAATCATGCTCCAGAGAGGCCCAGTTAATAACCCTCACAGAGGCTATTAGGATGGCACCTAATTCATCGGAATATCTGAATATCTGATGCCCCCTAACTCGGTAATGCCATGTTTAGCCGGGGAGTTCCTGCGATTGCTAGCTCTGAGGACGAAGCCTGGCCACATTAACCATCAGCTCAAGAGTGCTGATAATGAGATAAACAAGAAGTCAAAAAAAAAAGCTAATGAGAGTAATGCAAAACACCCAGTTACTGCATCCACAGGACTTCAGACATTTTGACAGTTTGCTGGTGAGAAGCATTCAGGTGTGAGTGTTCACACAATGCCAACAGGGAAAGACATCAGCAGTGGTTTAGATAGTCAATTGTTGGAGCACATGAATGGGTCTAATGCAGTGGGAACAGCAACTGCACAATATTAGGAAAACATGCGATATCATGTCTGAAAATTGTGACTGCAACATGGTTTTTAATATATAAGCCAACACCTTACCCCTGGTGGTCTATACACACACTAAAAATGAGATGTATTATTTTTATCCAAGCAACATAGTTTATTAAAAGAAAAAGAAACTGCACCTCGCAACAACACTCTCCACATAAATCAGCATCTGATTTCCCAAATGTATTATTAAATATATGGCACTTGGAATTTGGCAAACCATAGTTTACTGCTATATTTTTGTCTTTGCAATATTGATGCAATTGTTAATTTTTTGTGATATATATTACAAAGCCCTATCAAGAACCCTTCTTCTTTAGAAAAGTAATACTTTTGAAACACTTTTGTTTTAATCCAACATTTAGTCTGATCAGCTGATTTAGTGACGACTGACATGAGATCTGAGCTGTCGCAGCTCGCAGTTCATCAAAGCCACTTTCTGTGTTCACGACACTTTTAATCCTTATTTCAAATGAATATTCCATCCCTCCCACATACATAACTCCCACCCCATTTACTTCAAGGATGCAACCATGCTGGAAGAAGCCAGATACCTGTAAAATCAGGCACCTGTGCAAAGCAACCCTACTGTAGGCAAGTCATTGTGAAAGGCAGCTGGTGATGTTATGGAGCTGGAGTATAGAGAAGCCTGATAGCGTCACCTGTGCCTTAGTGGGAAAAGAGCTCACCGTGGGGAACCTAAGACCATGCGTGTGAAGACCGTAAAAGGTTGCACGCCTGGGAGATGGATCTCGGTTAGTTAACCTTCTGCTTAGACACGCTGGTTCAAGCTTTTTGCAGTTTTGTACAAAAACAGGTATTTGCAGCTCGGATCACAGCTAAACACGTTTTCCTTCAAAACCATCTCTTAAACAAGAAAAAAAACTAATGTGGCATGTGTCATTTTATTTACACTGACAGGAAATATCAGGATCTGCTTTGTATATCAATGGCATTTTCATCTACCAACTGCACTGCTTTAAACAATATTGAAATCAAATGCAATGCAATTAAACTAAAAGCTAAAGTTTATATCCTCACCAAATAAGCCAGACTCGATTAATTCACTTGACTTCAGTCATTAATCACAAACGATATCAGACATTTTCAGAAATATCAAAGTCACTTCTGTCTTCATTCTTTAGGAGGGCACACCAGTGTGGTTGCTGAGCAACACAGAGGCTTTTAACGACATCTATTTATAAAAGTTTGTATCTTAATGTCAATAAATTAGCCAGCAAAATACTTGATAACCTCTTTTGTACTTACTTAACTTTAAATGACGGACAAGATTATAATTATTTACCAGGTTCACATCCTTCCAGTTAAAGTCTATAAAGTCTTTAATGATGATGATAATAAAGCGTTATCACGGAGCCTAATTTTACAGGCTCACTTAATGAGACTGTTTGTCAAGAATACACAATGAGTAATAACAGTGGGGACCTGCAGAAGTAGGGCTTTTGAATCTTATTTTTATTCATCCACCAGTTGTTTTTTTTTCCTGGTTTGGTGAAGGCAGTGTTTTTGCATTTACGCCCCCACAGAGCTGCCTTCTGTGGGTGGTTTGTTCTTTGTCTGCTCCAACAGGTACAGTAGCTACAGTAGAGTTCATCCCTCTTGAAACATGTAGATGATTACGAGCCTTAATAGTCCCCAAAGAGAGACGTTTTCAGCATCCTTCCACCATGAAGTGTCACTGAATGATCGATAACACACGAGGAAATTCTTGAAGGCAGAAGCTGGCTTGAGATATTAAGCCCGAGAGCATTTCATTTGACCAAGTTATGCAACCGCGTTGCCTGTGGCAGGTACTGCCATTAACCTGCGAGGTGAACATAAGATGTTCAGTGTGTGTCATGCATTATAAACGTACGGTTGCAGGCGAGCAGGAATAAAAATCCAGCAGGTGTTAAGAGAATCTAACCGCTGGCATTACAGCCCAAGAAAATGAAAGCAATTAATTTTAGCTCTTTTTTGGAAACTTTCAAAACACAGCTGAAGTCAGAAGCTCGCTCTCTCTCTCTCTCTGTTATTTCAATAGAAAAGATATTATCAAAGAAAAACAATGCAAATATGCACCAGAATGGCAGTTCAATGAGGTCTCCACCTAAACAGTCTCCACGTCATACTTTCCTCCATCCTGGGCGATCTTTGATTAGAAGACTACAAGTTACCACCTACACTTTTTTTAGGGTAAAATTAATGAATAAAAGCAAGACTTTTCAATACCAAACTCAAAAACATGCAGTTTTTTATGTCTGACAGAAATCAACTCATAGGCATCTCTGCTTCTTATTTTTCCGCCAATAATCCCCTTTTCATTGTCTTGTGTGATCTGTGTTTTTATCACAGGTGGGGTTACAGAGGACGGACCAAGCCTTGAGGAAGCGCACGCGAGCGTGGATGTGCTCGTGTATTTGCACCGCGCGCGTCTGCGACCAGCAACTCGCTGGCGACCCCTAGCGGTCAGCGCGCGAACATTCCCATCACATTTCTCCAAAGAACAGCACAAAACGCAGCATATTCCTCCCAAACACTTTATATAGTCAACAATAGGGAGGGAAATTGTAGATTTAAGCGGTATATTTGACAAAAACGCCTCCAACGTCTGTGCGCCTCTTATTAGACCCATTTGATAAATATAACTGAATCATCAATTCCTCCAGACTCTCATAACTTGCAGTGGCGTAGGTTTAAAAAACTGAGACAAAAGACTGTCGAAAAGCGGCGTCATAGTGTAAGTCAGCAAAAACAGCGTATATATACTTGGTTCATTCAAGCATTCACCAACTGGATTTAACACATTATTTTTTTAAAATGCCATCCGACATGGCTTACCTGCGCGCAACACTCCGTCTTATCCACATTTTTCTCGACTGCCGAATCCGACTCAGTCCTCCAGGTACCCTCCCATTTAGATGGGTTTCCAGCAAAGTCGATAAAATTCTGATTTAAAATATATAAATATTTCTAAAAAACACTCAAGTTACGGATACTACTCCAGCTATCAACATCATTTAAGCCATATCCTTTAACGTTGCGCACATGAAATTCCTCCAAGAACGCTGTCAAATCCCATTAAAAAAATGTAATTTAAAAAAATACCAGAAACAACAGTCAGTACTGTCAGGAGTTCTCCCGCACTTGATCCTCTCCCTCCTTATCAGGTGAAAGCAGCAGAGGGGCAAAGGGGGGGTAGGTGAGCGGGAAACCAGAAAAGATACCCTCAAACTTTGCCTTTACGCATATCTTTCATTTCCAGCCCCCCCGGACAGAAAGGCAGAAAAGGTGCGGAGAGGAAGAGCGGGGCTTGTAGTTGGTTTCCTCATCTCTGGAATGACAGCGCATCATTTACATCACTGAGAGGCGGATGAGCGTCCATAAAACTGGGAGCGGAAGATGAGGATGTTTTCTTCTCCGAGCGCGGAGCATCCAAGTCACCGGCGGCAGGGGGTTCTCATCATTTACTTACACAGCTTGGAGGTGCGAAGGGTTGCAGAGGGCTTTGGAGAAAGTTAAAAGAAAAAAATAGGTGCAACTGAAAAAAGGGGGGAAAGGGAGAATCCTGGAGGATGAGGGTTGTTTCAGAGGAGTTAGAGAGAGAGGATGGGAGGGGGGGATGAGAGTTTGTCATTTGAGAGGAGAGGAGGATGGTCGCTCTCCTCCTGCTGCTCCTCTTCTTCTTCTCAGACTGACGAACGACTTGCCTGCTGAGCCCCACGCTGCCGTGACGTCATTTTAAAGCCAAATATGTCATGTGCTGGAGTGCCTCGCGTCATGTGGGTGCACACTCATGACTGATCTGGCAGCTGTGTGCCGCGCGGTACAGTATAAAACCCACTGTCGGTGATTGCAGTCAGGTCCACGAGCATTTGGACGATGACTAGAGTTTTTGTGATTTTTTACTTTACCTCCACAGCGGATTCAAAATGAAATTTAAGAAAATTAAGAAGTTGGGTTTTTTGTTGTTTTTTTTTGTTTGTTTGTTTGTTTTTTTTTAAAGCATGTCAAATTTAGGCATAGCAGCCATTTAAACCTTCTATTTTTAGCGTCTCAAGCGGTTTGATAACAGAGGTTTAATCGCCAGGTCCAGTCCATTCTCTGTTATTGCAAGACTAAAAGGATCGGATAAAGGGTCTGGAGTTGTTGGCAGGTACCGAGCTGGGCTTTGGCAGCTGTTTTGGGGGGTTTACCAACATCTCAACCAGCATGTCCATCTGAGCCCCATCTGGATTAAAAATTGGCTTTGTGGGAACAGAGTGGGTTTGACTTGGACAAATAACATGAGTCCCTTCTGGTTTCAGTGTTATGGACCCCAAATGAGAATCATATGTAGGCCAAATATACGAGGCCCCTGAGGCATACAAGTAAAAGGGCAATGTCTCATGTTAGACATTTAACATGCTGGGTCCCACCTAAAATCCAGGTAGATCCCATTCAGACTCCATATGGCCAAATACTGTGGGGTCACCATCAAACCTGTGGACAAACCCACATGGGGCCCATTTTGCAAACTTCTTTTAGCTCATTTGGGGCCCACATATAAATGCTGGCTGGGATGAAGTCCAAGGAGATCCCAGTGCAAGTGAAGGAGGTCATCACTGAACCCCCTTGTCCACCCGCTATCCCCATAAATCTATTAGAGAAATATACATAGGCATGGAAAAGATGTGCTGTCAGACACCTTCATGAATGTAAATACAGAGTTTACAACAACCACTGGTGAAACAAGAACAGGAAAACCAGCGCTGACTTTGCCAGAAAACATTTAGAAAATAATAAAACTCAGATGCTCTCGAATCAGATGATTTAGACAAATGAAACAAAGATAAACTTGTATCAGAATGATAAGAGAAAAATATGGAGATGGAAAGGGTCTGCAGATCGGACTGAAGATGAATTCTGAGGGATTTCAGGTGATACTCTGAGTGGAGATGGGCACCTAAAGATACAGCGAAAGCCACTCAAGCCTTAACCGAAGGCAGAACGACCAAACAAACAGCATCTAAAGGTGGCTGCAGTGAACTGTAGTCAATAACTACAGGATTTTCATTCAGCTATTAAAGATTTTGGTTGCTGTAATTGCAACGTGGTTGTTGCCATATTTCCATGAAGCAAATGATGAAAGTTTGGCCCGTCCACCTCTAATCTTCTCAATATGTGCTCTTGTTGTGAGGTATCTGCAGTGTACTGCACAACAACAAACTAAGTGAACACACTTATGCTTCAGAAAGTAGAAAGTGAAAGTGCACAAATGCGTAATTTGGACACACACACACAGATGACAAACAAAGTGTCAGTTTTTTCCATACTAATTACTTTTAAAAGTGAGCTTGGATTAAGAGTCAGCATTTTGAAAATAAAGAATTATAAAGTACAACCCCCTTCTTTAGACCTGCCTCTGAAGCCACACCCCCAAAGGAAACACAGGAAATGCCTGTTCAATGAAGAAAAACAAAGTTTGACTGTAAATCCATCAGCCCAATAAATTTTTTTAGGGTCACTCACAATATATGGATGTTTTTTAGAGCTCTGTCCCTTCCAGGGGTGATTTGTTTGTTTGTTTGTTGGTTTTGATGTGAGACCATTTCATTGTTTGTGTGTGTCGGTGTGTGAAGAGGATTTCAGACAACACAAAAAAAATAAATAAATAAATAAAATCCTCCCAACCTTCAAGTGTGCAAAAGAAAATGATGTATTATCTATTTTAAAAGCCCACTTTTATCATAATGGTGGAGTACAATGACTTTATATTGTATACTTGTCATCTTTGATGAATTTTGACATTGTTTTTACTCAGCACTATTCTTGCCAAGTTCCAGATAAGTCTTTGTTGTTGTTTGGTTTTTTTAGATTTATAAGAGTGTATGGATAAGGAGGCAGAACTGCGCAGTCCAAATGATGACAACAATAACAAACTTATTTTACATTTACTTTTCTGCAGATTACTTGTAATAAAACAAACAGGAAGGATCTTCCAACTTCTGTAAAGTGTGTAAATCTTGTTTTTTAGAGGAAAGGAGACGATGGAGCTGTCATGTGATCAACAGTAAAATCCAGTACTGTAGATGGATTATGTCAGAATCCAGATTCGGATCAGTTGCATCACCCCAACTTCTGAATGCTGATGAGATGAGGAATATGTGTTTTCTGGTGTTGTTTTCCCGCTGGATGCTGAATCCGAAGTGGAGGCTGCTTTCTAAGAGCGGGGGCTTATTTCCACCATCTTCTCCATTTGACATGAATGCAGCATTAAACTGTCACCCGGAGGCTTTTTACACACCTGTACTACAAGAAGTTAGCGGTAGGCAAAATCCCTTTCCATTAGGATCAATGTGCTGATGTGACTGCGCAGCGATTTGGGTGAAAATATTATCCGTGACAAGATCAGGTCTTGCGTGAGGAAAAAGAGGGAAATAAAAGCGACCTTTC